>FIZR01013116.1:0-21321 GCA_900060175.1 Ferrisia virgata
AATAAACCTATTTCTCACATCAAACGATCCTGTAGAAGTCCTGGCTGATGATGGTCAAAAAATTCAAAATCTACTATCCTTTGTTACCAAAACTGGACTAAAACCCGTTATTTAAACAACTATCCCTTCAATACGCCTCTGGCCACCGCTGCAGAACATGGCGTTAAGAAAGCAAAAAAAAAGTAAGAATCGATTAGTTACTGAAACTTTTAACTCGTATCTCTAGAACGTGTGTAGTAATGATTTTGATGTATAAAAATAATCAATTTCCATTAATGGAAAGAAAAAAGGAAAAAAATAAATAAAATTACTCTCATTCATTAGTGCATCATACCGCTTATGCATCCATTTACAGGTATTACGCAAAACCGTATGCAATTGCTTCGATGACGTCACGATCATTTTCAATTATCATTTCAAATTGTACCCTGTCGATGGAATAAATTTCAACTTATTCGTATTATTCGCTGAATATTTGTACCGCGAGTATAGGGAATGGGGAAATAAATGGCGCGTGAGATACGATAATAACAATAAAATTTTGAATTATTAAGGAAAAAGAGCTCGTTTCTTTTACTGCGGTGGCATTCATTGAATTTTTATAATCGTCGTGAATGGTGTTTCCATTTTCATTCATCTAGAAAAAAGGTTTATTTAGTGTGTAAATGGTGTGAAGTAGATTTTTAAAAGTTAAATGTGGGTTATTTTGTCGTACTGGTAAGAACCTACTTACCTACCTCGTATATAATAATTGTAAGCGTACGACGAGCCGAGCGTATTCTATACAAAAAATTGTCGCGTAAAAGTGGTAAATGTTAAATTTACCCTTTGATTGATCGAGTGTGCATTCGCGTTAAATTCCGTCGAAGCGAACGTAAGTAATTAACAAGAAAACTACACTTTCTCTGTCTCACTTTTATACACCATGTTTTTCATGTAGAAATTTTACAACCAACATACGAGGAAAGTAGATACCACGAAGGCAGGTAAACATAAATTTAAACGAATTTTTTTCTCATCACGAAACACACACATACATACGTACACATCAATAGCCGAGAATTCGCAAATGCCAAGGACGAACATGGCCGTTTCAAATTACTCGAAAAAAAAGCAGCAAGAAAAAAGAAATAACGTTATCTAGCTACACACACACACGTACATTACATCCAAGAACAGGAAGCAATTAACACGGGTAACTACAGCACAACTTCCATCTGCGATGCTGTGTACAGCTCGTGGAGCTAGCTGCACGTTTAGACACATCGATAAAAAAGAAAAAATTACCACCTCGGTTTCGAGCTTCATCAAACGAATAAGTTACACGCCAAAAGAAATAAACAAATATTACGACGTGAAAGCGTCACGATTTAACGATATATAAATAATTATTATTTTCGTATCGCAGTATCTCAATAGTCGTAGTATGTTCAACACGACGAGAGCAGTATATCGAAGAAAACAAATCAAATTAGATGTTTTCGTCGATTAACCTTGAGGGAAAAAAATTTTTTTTTTTTTTTCGTTACGATTTACGATACCGTGAGCTTTTTTTTATTGCTTTCTATATCAAGTTCTCTATTTTGTCTCGTCAACTTGGAACAATGTAGCTATTTTTGGTCATCATAATATATACTATAAGACTTTTTACGCGCTGAAAACTCGTTGAATAAAAAGGTATCACGTTCGATGAGGAATTTCCAAATGAGTTTTTTTTTCTCTCTCTCTCACTCACTCTTCCACCTTGCACGAATAAGTACTTACCTACTATTCTCATCAGACAGACAACATTTCAAAGAAGAAATGTTTTTCGTGGAAAAAATACGCAGGAATTCGGGTATCGTATATTTCACATTATTGCACTCATCTGGCCGAGCGACGTTTCGTCATTTCATTACACCTTATATCGATGAATTTAATAGCCGAATGCGTGCCTGGATGTCTACCCACCTACGGTACCTTGCTGCTACCTACCTATGGTTGTCGTTGGCAGAAAATTTTAGTCCTATGTGTTTTGATGAACGTACGTTAGCTTTGTTTATAGATAAGTAGTGACGTCTTGTTGTTTATACTACGTTGAGGAGACCAAAACGAAAAATAACTCGATAAGGAAAATAGCTTTGAAAAATACCGTCATTTTTAGAAAATTAAAACGAAAAAAGAAGAAAACGTCTGCGCAATTCGTTATGAATTTTAATTAGATTTCTGCGTAAAGGTGAAAATATTTATTGCAAGGCGTATTGTACTAAGGTGGGCTGGCATGAAATTTGTTTTTTTTTTTTTTTTTTTTTTTTGAAAGAGCGTAGCTGGTTAATAAATGCTGTGAATCGGCCCTTGGTTAGGATTTTTAATTATCTAGTGAAAGTTGGTCCCTGTCGTCTGAAAACTCTCTGATTAAAATTTTAACTCCCCAACTTTCACCCTTGCCCACCAATATCGCTTCAAATGTGATCCAAAATTCGAGTTTAGTTTATTACACCAGTCAAATTAGCACTAAATAATAGACAAATTTATTGCCAATTTTTTTTTTCGCAGAATTATAGATCCCCTCCCCCCCCCCCCGCAACAACACATCCAAAATCGGATTGGTGCTTCTCTCCCAATATCCCTATTTGTGACCAAAAACATTGGCTAACTTTGTTCCTAAATGCGATAGAGGAAAAAAGTCAAGTTAAAAAATGTAGCTAATTTAATTTACAATAAAAAAGGATATTACATATTTTTTTTGAAAATCAATTGAAACGTTTTAAAATGAGTTTGAAAAGGACACGTTATGCTCTAACGTGATGTTCCGCGTAAGGTTTGTGTCGCGTCGCGAGAGCCAGCGGGGCATGTTCATAGACACCCGGGTTCAATTCTCTTTCAGCATACTTGAACAAATTACATGGACTAAATGCTATGTTACCTCATGTTAAAGTAATTACTGACTGAATAAAGACCCAATATGTATGTAATATTTTAAAATTACTTTAATTTTATAAAATATATTTATTCTCATCGTAGTTTTTACAATTATCTGATTCTGTATCATTGATATCTCGATTTGATTCAATATCAAATCGGCTGTTGGATGTAAAATTAAAATATTACGTATAACCACCTAAAATTGATGTCCTACATTCATTTCAGGAGGTTGTTTCTCAAAAATATTTCCTTCATAGTTTTACAAAAAATCGTGGAAAAGCGCAAAATAACGACATTTTTTAAAAACATCTAAACAAAGGCGTAATGGTGAAAACTTACTATCAATGATCATTTTGAATTTAAATATGAGTAATAATTCCATAAAAAAAAAAAAAAAAAAAAAAAAAAAATTTTTTTTAAAATTTTTTTTTTTTTTTTTAAAAAATTTTTAAAAAACATTTTTTTAATAATTTTTTTTTTGATTTTCAAACAATTTTTGAACTCTGAGTCAGTTCTGCAAATTGAAAAAATTGCGTTGGAAAAGTGAAATTTTCCGTTTGAAGATTTCCAAAAAAGAAAAAAACGAAATTTAACCAACCTCTTGTTTTAGGTACACTGAAAGAGAATTGAGTCCGCGTGTCTACGAAAGTTGGTCGCTGGCCCTCGCGACGCAATTCTAACATCACACGGAACCCCACTTTAGCGCATAACGAGTCCTTTTTTAACTCATTTTAAAGCTTTTCAATCGATTTTCAAAAAAAATATGTAATTGTCTTTTTTATTTAAAATTTTACGAGCTATATTTTTTAATTGAACTTTTTTTCTGTATTGCGATTAGGAACAAAGTTAGGCAAAGTTACTGGTAGAGAACCATATTTTTTGGACACATTTTGTCATTTTTTGTGCTAATTTGACTGCTCTATGTAAATTTTTATATTCTATATTCATCAACCGAATTTTCGCAGACTGCACGGATGAAGTATCATATGAAAGGTTATCCCTGGAAATTTTTTTAAAAGTTTTTCAATCGTCTTTTCATCACGAAACACGTGGATAGAACAACGAAATGTATATATATATATATATATATTACGTAGTAGACTCATATTTATAATAAAAATTTTTTTACACATTTTTTGATGGTGAAAGACTTTTATACTTTTTTATTCATTTTATCAGATTAAAATGAGCATTTACACTGGTATATTTTTGTTGCTCAACATATGTTCTATTGGATTCATTTACGTTCGATTGTCGCCCTTTTTACTCAAATTTAATCATTTTTATGATTTTTGGTAATTTTTTTTATCCAAAACACCGTTTTACAATTACAAAGCTCGAAGTATTCACACAAAAAAAAGTAACATTAAATTCATGTCCAGTGGGCCACATTACCACTATTTTGATTTTTGATACAATAATTTTTGTAAATTTTAAATTTTATATTTTTGTTTGATTTTATTTTTAAAAAAAAATCACATCATTAAGGATAGTTTTCTGTACGGGTACCTTGAACTTTGTGATCGTCCAACAGGTTCCTTATTTGACATAGGGGGAGAGACAACTTGAAATTTTTCCATGTAGTGCTTGAAACTTTCTCTGAACACAGGTATAAAAAATTGTATTAAATCAGCCAGAAGGAGGAGGGGGAGGGGAGTTCATTCGAACTTTGAAAGGAATATGTTTGACTAATAGAAGTAGTGAGTTTCAACTCTTGAAATACAAATGCAAGTACGATTAGCTCGTTTCATATCAAACTGACCCAAAAAGTAACTCGGGTCTGAATCCCTCGTCCTTGTTGAAAAATGCACGTGGATATAGAAGAGTCGAATTGAGAAAGTAAATTGATATTGGATCTCAGCGGTGCTGAATTAGCGACAATCGATGTACTACACGTCATTTTATTCACTTCTCAGCATTTAGTATTTTTTTATTTTTCAGGTTACAAGGGGGAGCATTTGGGGTATGAACGTTCTCAAACAATAAGTGAATATTCATGCTCAGCGACCTAAACTTAGTAATAATAATTAATATATCAATTAATTTTTTCAATTTTTTGGAATTTTGACTATTTTAAGGGGGTTGGAGGAAGCTGTAAGCGGATAATAAAACACAGCGTCCACGAATTAGTAAAAATTCATATGTCAATTTACTTTTGCCATTTTTTTAAAAATTTTTATCAAAATAGAGAACCCCTGTGCACCTCCAAGGGTGTTGAGATCCCATTTTGAAAATTCCATCGTTAAATCAAGTATAAAAAGGACTATTCGGCTAATTTTTTTCATATTTTTAAATGGTAGCTTTCAAGCTTTTGTACTCATCATGAAAAGTTAAGATTCCATCTCAAAAGTCCAACAAATTTGAACTTTCAAAATTTCGAACATCAATAATTCAAATTTCCGTTAAATTAACATCAAAGCCGTGAGCACAGATTTATCTTAAATCTAACCAATCTTGAAATATGTGCCTTTAAATTTGAGCTGTTTGACAAAAAATCACGATTATTCGAAAATTGTAAGGACCCCCGTAACCACCATGAAGGGTTAAGGCCGAAATGACAATAATTTTTTCACTAAACCATCAAGAGGAACTCGCTAACAAATTCTGAGTGGAATCGAAAGACCCGAGTATCTTTTTGTGGCAATTTGATAACGAAATGAACCGATTACGATAATTGACAATCATTTCATGTACTGCTGAGCAATGCATAAAGCAAATTTCATACGGAGCTCTAAACGATTCAGGTAGTGCTCGAGCCTTGGGGCACCACACTTGATGCCACCAGTGCTATCTGGCCTCAATTAACACCTTATTTTGGGCATTATAACAGATGTAAAAATTTGATCGTAGCTCTGTTCTAAAACAAGGTATTAATTGAATTTAAGTAGTGAATCTGACTTCATTATCGCATAGCCAACCTAGGTATTGCCCTAAATTTGGGGGAGGGATGACCCTAGACCTCAAAATGAGGCTGCGAAATTTCTATGTAACTTTCCTATGATTTTATATCAACACATGTAGTAAATATAAAAAATTTTAAAACTCTCTCGTTATAAATTACTGTTTGGTATTAATATGAAAGTTTTCGCTGTTTTAAAATTGACTTTTTTGAACAAAATTGCAATTTTTCTCCTGTTCAAAATGAGTCGGAAAATTAGAAAAGGAGTGCTCTTCGACAAATTCAGACACACTGATCACGAATCTGGCGTTTATTTTTCGTTCCAACTTCTCGTTCGTATTTTGACCCTTCAGCCCTCATGCGCCCATGCCCATAATTCTTCGATTATGTTCCTCGACAAAATTTCAATGACGTAACCTGGTATAAAATTTTACGTTGAACAACTTCATATGTATTCATTTTTAGCATATTACTTGTTATTTCGAAGAAAAACGCATTTCTGAGAATTTTTTGAGTTTTTGAGAACGGCTCAAAATCTCAAAAAAAAAATTATAATAAAATTTCTAAAAATTCTGCTTATTGAAGCGCATACTTTGATGCACCTCCCCCCCCCCAACGGTATCGTAGCTGCAGCAATTCAAAATTTTCTTTTGTCAATTTCTCCTCTCCTAATGGGTGGAAAATTTTGGAAAAATTTGTGTCTCTCTAAAAATTTGGATTAAAATCATGATTTTTCTTTGAATACGCGTGAGTAAAACGATCTTTTTGGGCGAAAATTAACTTAATAAAGAATAAAAAAAAAACTCATCTAATGTATCAATTCGAAATTTCTTCTATTTTTTCCATCTACGCAAACATATGTGTTCAGAGGTATAGATATTTTACTATGAATTTTTCACTTAAATTCCAAATTTCAAGTTGAAATATCCAGATACATTGAATCCCACTCGAGTGATATTGTTCAAACGTTGCGCGTTGTATCACTTGAAATGTAAAAAACTCAATTTAAACATTTGATAAAATCAAAATGAATCGAGATCATTCGATGAAAGAAATATGACCCACATGTAAAAATCTGTTGACAAATAAATCGAAAAAGAATGGAACTCACATTAGGAAAAACCTTCGCAACGTTTCATAAAATGACACTCCTGGTAATCCCTTTTTTTTTTTTTGTTCTTGTTTTTCAAAGGACTAAACTAAAACCAGATCAGAAATTGGCCTCGTGACGGATTTATTGCGATAGATATGTACATTATGGCCAACGGCAATACATCGAATATCGAACAGTACGTGATTTCACTTTATCCACGTTGACGTTTAAAATATCTAAATTATTGTTTTTTGGAAAAAAAAATTGTCTGCTCACGAGTGAACTTAGTAAATATACAAATAATGAGATCTATAGGTCGTATAATTTACGTACATAGAGTAATGTATAACGAATAAGTGAAGAAAGTTACTTGTGATGGAAAAAAATACGAATACTCGTGTTAATTACATGGAATGACGAGAATACGTAAAAGATTTGTTAGTGAATATTGTGGGGTATTTATACAAGTATGAAATTATATCTACACGATGAAGGTGACATATTTCGATAAATTTTGTCGAGCGAGTCTCTATAAAATTTTCATTTCGATGTATCGAACTAAACAAGAATTTTTAATGTCGCCGTCGTCTATAGTAACTCAGCGAATAAGAAAAATAAACGATAGAAAATCTTGTAGTATTTTTTTGAAGATTTAAACTCAATTTCATAGAAATGCAATCGACAGAAAACACAAATAAAATTAATTAGGCACTTTTTTATGAATTTTTTTCTAAACATTTGAATGCCAACTAGAGACCTGATAATAATTTTACCTTACGTGGTTTTGAATGAACATTCGATTCGGCCTTTTACGTCACACCAATGTCCAATACAGATCAACAAGTTGGCACAAACGGTACACAATGGAATAAAACTAAACGTTAATAAAATTCATCGGTAGAGAATATCCTGCCTCGAGCATACTCGCCGATAAGAAAATTTTCAGAAGGAAAATTTTATAAAATAATAAGAACAGACCGCATAAAAAAATTTTTTTTACGTCAACAAGCTGAGAAAAAACTTCCCTTTGAATATTTAAACTAAGAATATAATAAAACTAAAACGAAACAAAAAATAACACGTAAAATAGTACAAAATACTCACCGCGTTAAAAATGCTGCATAACACGAAACGCTCAGGCGATTTACTGACGGTAAAACAGCAGAAGAAACGTTACGATAAATTGTACTGATAACGACGCGCTCAAAGGGTAGATGGAGCCAAAACGCTTGCGTATCCGAACAGTACATCTCTCATTTCAGTAATATGTAGGTAGGTGCGTTGAAAATCGTCCATTTACGTATCGTGGGCTCATTGAAAGGTTCAACTGATTTTATATGTGGTTTGATTTTGATGCCTTGTTCTATTATCCCTCCGAAAAAGTAGTACATATTACATCTACAGGAAGCACATCGGAGCCATTTCTGTCTCACCAAGCCCGAATAGGTTGATAATTAAAATTGTTTGGAACCTTCCATGGCTGTGGCAAGTAATAGAGGAAGAGAGTAATCTCTCATCTTGCATCTCTTGTCTTCCATCTCTGGTATTTGATCTTTGTCTTGATCACTCATCCTTGATCTCATCTCATTATCTTTGATCTTCTTTGTTTTGATCACAAGTTTTTGATCTCTCATCTTGGATGTCTCATCATTGATCTCTTGCCATTCATTTCTTGTCTGTGATCTGGGGTGTTTTATATCTGAAATTTAATCTCGTATTTTTCATCTCTCATCCTTGATCTATGGTCTTTGATCTCTGGTACACCGTTTGTCTTTTGAATTTAATCATTTATCTGCCTTTTGTCATTGGGATTTTATCATTTATCTACCTTCTGACTTTTGGATGTAATTATTTGTTTGCCTCTTGTCTTTTGACTTTTATCATTGATCTATCATTTGTCTATTAAATTTTATCATTTATCCGCCTTTTTTTGGATTTATTCATTGATCTGCTTTTAGTCTTTTAAATTTTATCATTTATCATTTATTCTTCTGTTTTCATTTTTCCTTTATCCTTTGGATTGTATCTTATATCTGTTATTGTTGATCTGCCTTTTGTCTCTTGGATTTAATCATTTATCTACCTCCTTTCTTTGGGATTTAATCATTTATCCGCCTTCAGACTTTTAGATTTTATCATGTATTATTTATCCGCTTTTTTTCTTTGGGAATTAATCATTCATCTGGCATTTGTCTTTTGGATTTAATCATTTATCTGCATTTTGTCTTGGGAATTTTATCATTTATCTACCTTTTGTCTTTGAGTTATCATTTACCATGTATCATTTATCTGCCTTTTGTCTTTTGGATTTTATCATTTACCATTTATTTGCCTTTTTTCTTTGGGATTTAATCATATATCTCACTTCTGTCTTCTGGAGTTTATCTTTTGTCCCTTATCATTTATCATTTGGATTTTATACTTTATCTTTCATTTTTTTTATCAATTATTCGTTCACTAAATCTTTTCTGTATTCGATGTTATCACTTACTGAATACTACGAAACTCTTCAAAACGCCCCCAAAGGTTGGCCCAATTATTAAGGATGCCCTGCAGTTAAAGTTTCATGGTTACAAAAGATGTCCTCAATTGGAGGATCTTCCCAATTGATATGGACATCGCTAATTGATAAAGATTTTTGACCTAGAAAAATTGCAATTGAAGGACATCCTGAACAGGGAATGATATCTTTGATTGTAATAGATGTCTTCAATTGAGAAGTATTTCCAAAAATAAGGATATCCCCGATTGAGAAGGGCACATCCGATTATGATGCGCGTCATGTGAAAGTAGATCCATGGATGAAAAAGTGAAACTGTGTATGGTATCTAGAATGGATCTCTATGAGAAAAATGGAAGTACTTATTGAATCAAAAATAGATCTCAAATCTGGAAACAGATTTCACAGTTTGGAATCGATCTTATAGGTGCATACGGATCGTATAAGTAAAAGTGAGGTTATCACTAGGAAAATGGACCAATCATATAAAAAATGGATCTCATATGTAGGCAAGTGAAAATGAATCTCGAAGGGAAAAGTCAGAAAAGTGGATTTTATTGGTAAATATAAATCTCATCAGAACAACTGAATGTATTAATGGAAAAATAAAACTATTTATCTTTACTGTTTTAAGATAAATAAACGGGACAGAGACGCGAGCTTGGTCTACCCATTCAGAAAACATGAATGTAGCAATGAAGCCCAAAAGTGAGCTACTTGAGCAAATTGAGGACGCATGCAGAACATTGGGGCCTTTCGTCATGTACCACCATAATGATTTTAAAGATTCAAAATGAATTTAAACCATAATAAAATTGCACCAAAGTTTTCAAGTTTTTGCAAAAATTTAAAATGAATCTAAATGAAAATAAAATTTCAAACAAGTTTGTAAATGTGCCGCGCTTTATAGTTACTAACGCTTCGCCAAAAACTTTCATGACATTTCAGACAGACAGTATCGCAAATCATGTTCACTGCATGTTCGATAGTAACTATTAAAATTTTATTCTATCATAAAAATAGTTGGCTATGTGGAATAAATATGCTTAAAACGATGTCAGATCACTGCTGCAAATGAATCTCAGATATACCAATTTATAATCTATGAATATGCCGGAGCATTTCTAGTAAATAAAATAAAATGTCACTTTCAAGTTCAAGTTTGAAAGAGGAAATTTGGAGACGATTAACGTTAACTGACGACCCTGCAGAGTTCACAGAATACCAAACAACGTGGTTATTGAGATTAAGCAGACGTTTTCATGAAGGTATTTGGTTTACATTACAAACATTTGCGAAAACCATCACTAGAAAAAAAAATTTTCACAGCTGTTGCGTTACTACTGGTAAGCGTGCCACCATTGTACGAAGCATTTGTGATTCAAAACGAACGAAGAGCAACTTTAAGAGTAGCGATACAATTTTCATTTGGATTATTCTTAGGCTTAAGTGAGTGTGTTTCCTTTGAAATCAAATATTAATACAATACATAAAACATAGGTATTTGTACTTATGTGTACTTTATTATTTAGTTTTTACGAAGTCAAATTTGTATCCATTTACCAGATGAAATTATTGTTCATGGGTTTATGTGTTATTGAAATTCTGTTACAGTGTTTTATCTGTGCATATTGATAGATTTACAATTGCATCAAAGAGTTACCAACATAATCGCAATATCCGCAGCTCTACTTTTAGCCGTTGGTAATGTGGTGTCTTCACAAGTATTTGCTCGCCATTATTTGCCTATAACCAGCATACAAGAATATAATTTTAAAATATAATGTTACGCGTGTAATGAATTCCAGATCAGATGTATTTCATTACTGGTACCAGTCAGATTTGGAACTTCTACTGGACGTAATGTGATAATGGCAATGATAGTTGTATATCTGACTGCTGGCCCTATCACGAATATAACGATTAACTTGCAAGAGGCACTTCGCGTAATCATATGCCAATTGTGGAAGACATTTACATTAACAAAAAACAGATTCGAATTAATGTTCAAACCGCTTGGAGAAGCTTTTGTAAAAGCGCGAGTAAGTTTTCAAAGAAAAAAAACCTCATTCATTTGAACGTTGCGATAATAAAATGAATGTTAACGGTAGGCTACATTACCAGCTGAAAAGAAATATCCGCCATAAAATTAAACCAACGCGGTTAGAAAAGGGTTGCCTTATTATAGGTTTTTCTCAACTGTATAACTTGCCTTTTCGTTCAAGTACAAAATCATCGAGTATTTTTGAATATACATATTTTCAATGGAAAAATCGTTTCCTTGTAAAGTAATAATATGAGATTAGTTTCTGGTTCAAATACCTACTGTCATCACATTAATATGCTGGATACTTTGGTTTCTATTCTAAGTCATCAAAGATTTCTGTCATAAGTTCTACAATAAGTTTTTCAACGCGAATAATTCTTACCCCCACATTTGCTTTTGATTTAATGATTGGAATTATTTCGATGCATAAAGCTGTATGAACTTTATATAAAAATAATTCCAAGTTTTATCACAACGTTATGTCATGATGGTGGCGAGTACTCGAAATGAATATCTGTTAGTTTTAATATGATCGTGATCTCGAACAGTTCTACGAATTTATGTAGAGGTAGGTCGAAGTGTAAATTTTTAAATAACTCTCGAGACAACTTTCGCATTCTCGAAACGTCGTTATGCCGGAATTTAATACAAAAAACCAAACTTCTGGGCAGTAGTGTGGCGTGAGGTAAAATTAAATGTAAGCAATATAAATATTGGACATTTTTTTATTTAAATTTTAACTCAATCTTAGTGTAGCGTTGAACCATTTATTGGTACATAAGCAATTCGAAAAATGCTTACACAAACCTGTACCCACCACTTAGGCATATTCCCACTCTCATTCCCACCAACATTTGCCAGTATCTACAGATTCAATTTCGCTTCTGCACAAGTTTAATTAAATATTATATAATATTAATTGAAGTACCAAAATCAATAAGCACAATTTATTTTAAGAATATGTTCAGGATTTCATTAGGTGTATAAAAAATAATTGAAAAATTGGTTGTTGTGTTGATCAAACTTACGTTAACGCAGTGTTGAACAGTTTATTGATACATAAGCAATTCGACGAATGCTCACACAAACGTGTTTCCACCACTTAGCGCATTCCCACTCTCGTTTTCATCAACACCCACCAGTACCTACAATTCTACAAGATATAAGAGTAGGGGCAAAGTACGTTATCGCGCGTTGTAAGCAAGACGTGTATTGCTTATTACAAGAAGAGAATGAACAGACGAATTGTAATGATACTCGTACCCTTTTACCATCTTGCTTTACATTTTTGAATTTATAAATATCAGCAGCAATTTTTTCTTTTTTTATGGATTTTATCTCCAGTTACAGTCTGTTTTACATTTTTGAATTTATGAATATCAGCAGTAATTTTTTTTCAGATTTTATAAAAGTAAATATTGCTTACATGGACGGCACATCACTGCTTCTTGATTATTTCTGACTAATATTGAAAAATTTTTATTTTAATTTTCACTAAAGTTTGAAATAGTATCCATTGGAAAAAAGTGAATATGGTGCAAAGAAGACAAAAATCAGGCTGAACTTCCTTTTTCTTTTTTACTGCTCCTATGATGCACACACATGTACTGACATTTTTGAGGAGGTGAATAAAGTGGCAGGCAAAAAAATGCTTAATTCCGAAATAAGGAAAAAAAAAAACGAACAAAAATCATTCGCTAGTAAAAAATTTTTATGTTATTAACTTATGCAATTTTGTGAGATCTTCATTGATTTTTTTTAAACAATAGCACAATTTTAACATAGGTGATGAATATTATTATAAGGTAAGAGTAGAACCGTAGCGAACAACTTTTTTGAGCGGTGGAGAGGGCTGAACAGACTTATTTTTCAGAATGGACGAGCCCATTTTTCCGACTAAATCTTCAATTTTCAGCAATTTTTTTACCTATATTTGAAAAAAAACAAATTCGAATAGCCAGAAATGCTTACTGTGAGGAGGGTTAGCAATTTTGTTTTCTAGTTACATGAATGATAAGAATGATTCACTATTGATGAATTAAACTTGAGAGGGAGAGCGGATTTTTAAAAAATGGGAATTTTGAACTATTTATCAAAAAGAGCATATTTTGAAGCTTTTATGTAGAAAAAGAAAGATTTTCAATCTCCACAAGTTTTTCGAGTTCCTGAAACTACACTTTTCTTCTAGGAAAGAAGAAATTTTGTTCGTTGGAATATTCATGAAAAATATAGCCAGAGTGGAGTGAGGGCAAAAATTCTAGAAAATATGAAAAGAAAGCTCAAAAATCTCTATTTTAACGCATCTTTTTCAATATTCTTTAAAATTTATCAAATGTCAAATTTACAATTTTTCCGAATAACTCGTAGCTTTTCCAGTTGAGAGGATGAAGGGAGTTAACTCACTCCCCTACTCACTTTGCTACAGTTCAGGGTAGGAGAGATAAACTTTCTGAACAATGGCGAGCCAAATAATGGCTTCTGACGAAATTAATTTTATATTCACACATTTTTGAAAATATTCGAGCAATCTACACAATTTTCTGGACTAGATGACCCTATTTTCTTCGAAAACTCATTAAAATGCTACCTAGGGTTGCCTACCTAGATTTCGAAAAATGATAATTTTGGCCAAAAAAACATCACTAAAAATCACTGTAATCAATTATTAGCCAAAAATAGTTGACACTGGTGCCTAGGGTGTGTCTTTTGGGTGCCTCGACTCAGCACCCTCAATCTATCCTGTTGCATGTTAAAAAACTCTATTTTATCAACGTTTTTAATGAATTGCTCACCTCTGCAGGTCGCTATAATTAAGCTAGTGCGTGTTTTTTTTTACTGGAATAATAGAGGGAATCGAGGTGAATATTTTGAGACCTTGATGAGCATTTTAGGTCCATTTTTCGCCGATCTAGAAGCATTTGAAGATTAAAAAACATAAAAAGAAAAAAAACAAATTAAACTTGATTTTTGTTTTTTTTTTCTTTTCATGATTTTTTAAACTTCATATGCTTCTAGCTCGAGCAAACAATGGACCTAGAATGATTATCGAGGTCTCAAAATGCCCGCCTCGTTTTCTTGTATTGTAAAAAAATGGCCAAAATACTTTGATCATATGAATAATACCTTCGAATGCACACATCAGGTGACAGAAGTAGTAGGAATCGTGGGAAAATTGAAGAAAAAT
Source organism: Ferrisia virgata (assembly GCA_900060175.1). Taxonomy (NCBI): domain Eukaryota; kingdom Metazoa; phylum Arthropoda; class Insecta; order Hemiptera; family Pseudococcidae; genus Ferrisia; species Ferrisia virgata. The sequence goes on from FIZR01013116.1 coordinate 14,628, forward strand.
TTCATCACATCGCTGTGTATGATATTTGATCAAATGTGAATTTTAATTTCATGAAAAGTTTCCTAGAAATGTGAAGGTGTAGGTACTGGTATATGTTTCGAACTGCGTTTCATCGTTTGGGGAGAATATTTTCGCTCGAGCAACATCACATATTCTTTATACAGCGAATGTAGTTTGACTGCATCAGTATCCCGAGCGACGAATGCAAATATACAAATAATATCGGATTTATTTGACATCGTCGTAGTGAAATCTATGAATAATAAACTTTATTTGACTAACAAATAAGAAATTTGAAATTTCAATAAATTGCAAAAGGAGACCTGGACTTATATTATACCAGATGAACTTTAATGTGAAAACAATCGGCTGCATATAACTTGAAAACAAAATCTACTTATTTTTTAGTATGTACCCAACAACGTCATATATGACGTACGAGATGTCAGTATAATTGCAAGGAAAATTTTAGCCGAGGAAAATCCTATTTTAAGCTGAAGTTTAGCTTCTAAAACAACTTCGCGGTTCTTCATTCGTCGAGAAAATTTGTGCACAAAGTTTCAGAATTTAAATGAGAATTTACTTAACATCACGTGCTTTGCCTTTCGTTTTCTTTCTGTCCTTTTTTTTCTCTTACTCTTTGCTTTTGGAGTACGAGATAAGAATTTACTTTGGCAGATTTTTTTCCCCCTTTACGTGAACGATAAATCAACGAGCGTATATCTGAATGATTATCCCACGCAAAGCCTCGTTATCAGGTTTTGATGTTGATAGCGATTCTTTCTTTCCTCCCCCTTTTTTATCCACTTTTTTTTTTCATCTCAATGGTTGTAAATTATCTTCTGACGATTTTTTTTGTTTTTATTTTTCATTTAAATTTGAAATTATCGTATCAAAAAATCTAATGCATTAATGAATAAATAAGCATTGAACATTAACCCTTCGTACATATATGTAATAGATGCCTAAGATATACCCTACATATACGCTCATGCCATAATAATTTTTATTACGATTTATATTCGCGAGTTCAAATGAAAAAACCGATACCTGGATACCTACTTTAATTTTTAAAAATAAAATATTTGGCCGGGTAATAAAATCCATGTAGGGTTCAATGTTCGCTCGCGTAAAATATTTTATTGTTATAAATCAAACATTCGAGCGAATTATATTAGGTTGGTATAGATAGGTAGGTAGGTAGGTAGGTAGGTAGGTATATGTAGGTACTAGGTACAAACACAGTATAGGATATATATATATCATTAAAAATGGAACTAACGGTCCTTTATTTTCCTCATTTTTTTTTTTTTTTTTTTTTTTTTAAAAAAGGAACTAACGGTTCTTTTTTTTCCCCATTTTTTTTTTTTTTTTTTTGTTACTATCCAACAAATTAAATTTATCGTATTTTTGTGTAAGAATTGAAACTTTAAAATATTGCCGATACGTCCAATTAAAAGGTTTAAATTTTTTGCAATATTTTTGCAATGTATAAAAACTTTTAAAAAGCTTTCAACTCGTCGGATTTTGTCAACCGATTGAATAAATTAATGAGGAGCGTTTAGTCTATATAGATGAGATTCTTTGGCAAATAAAACTTTTCAACGTTACAAACTATGAATCGAATTCGAATCTTTGGCATATCTAATGAGCCAATAATTTTATTATTGACAGGCCGATACAGACGAAACGAAAAACTTACTCAAAACTGTTGACGATGCTACGAAAACCATAGAAGAAGAACTAACTGGAGAAGATGAAATTAAGAAGTTGAAAGAAATAAATGACTACGTGGATACTAAATCGGTAAACATTCCAAATACCTACTATTGCTTGTATTTTACTTTTGTATGGTAATTAGTAAGGTTGGTCGATTTTTTTTTTTTTTTTGGAAATCTGCGAATGGCAAGGTCACAATAGTTACAGAAAGACTGCATGTTCTAGTCAAATTAGCACAAAACATGACTAAATAATGGAAAAAATTATAACTAAAATTTTTTTTACAGCATTGTGTGGTAAGTAAACGACCCCTTAAACAACATACCCAAAATCATACCCCTCAATGTACACATTTGCACCCCCTAAACACGATTTTCACCAATAACTTTGTTCCTAAATGATTTGCGCAGAAAAATTTAAATAAAAGAATTTAGCAAATCAAATTTTCAGTTAAGAAAGTTATTATTACACGTTTTCTTTTAAAACCGACTAGAAAATTTTAGAATGAAATTGAAAAGAGCGCCTTACGCTTTGGGGTGATGTTCCACGTCACATTTTTTGTCATGTTGTAAGAGATCTTTCTTCATTTTTTCATGATTTTTTTCATCGTTTTCTCGAAAAGTACACTTGAAGGTGATCTTAAAATCGATGCAAAAGATAAATTTCACATGATTTAGCAGAATTTTGCAATTTATTCCCCCCATTTTCTCTGGAATATTATCGAAAAAATTTGAAGAAAAATTTCAGGGTTAACCCTTAATATGCCCATTATTATCTTACAAGTGAAGTACCCCAAGTGTCACCCAACAAATGGAAAAAAATTTTTACAAGCGTATAGGGCATTCAAAAAAAACCGTACAGCCAAAATTTCAGCCCTCAAGCTCCATTTGGGGGGAGGGGGAATTATGAGGGATGGAATATCAAAAAATTCTCTACTTCGTACCACATTTAGGGGCTAATTTTTTCACCACGTGCTATCCTCAATATGGGTCACCTAGCGATGGGGTAGTCACCCGGATCTGCATGTAACACCTCGGGGCATATTTTTGGGCATCATTTTTTCTATATTTTAAATTGCTTTATACATGGCTAAAAATTTACCGCCGAAGAACTACACACAAAATCAGTTTTGGGTCCTAGAACACCATTGAGACGATTTTTAGCCATGTCAGATATTTATTTTTATTTTTATTTTACTTTTTTTTCCCCAAACGTTAAAATCATTTACTCTGCTCGATACCGACCAAAACCGCTCCAATTCGATCAATCGGCTCATTTTGGTGACGGATTAGATATATATGAGTAAAGATAAATTTGGGTCAAAATTCAGTTTTACCCCATTTTGGGGGAGGGGGTGCTGAGGGGTCAAAAACTTAAAAATTGCCCCTTTTTAAACTAATTGATGGAAAATCAAATGTTGTATAGCATATCCAAAAATCAACCTCTTGAGTCAATTACGAGGGGAGATATGGGGATTTCCCCTATTTTTGACCCTGAAAAAAAGCTGTTTCTTTCCCTATCTCCCCACCAAATTGAGCTAGAAAGCTGAAATTTGGCATGTGCATTTAATTAGAGCTCCAGATGTGTCTTTTGGAGGTCTCAACTTGGTGGGCCCACTTCATCCCCTTCCAGTCTCAAGAAGGTGGTTTTTTGATCGTTTTTTCTTATGTTTTGGGTTTGTTCCTCGCATAACTCCCGCATCACCCCCCCCCCCCCCCTTATGTTTTGGGTTTGTTCCTCGCATAACTCCCGCATCCCCCCCCCCCCCCGAATTGCGGCCCTCCTCCATGTTGAAATTTCAACGCGCGATATCTCTGGAAGGGGAGGATACAAACTTCTAAAATTTTCACAGACTATAGAAATTTTTAAAAATTTTCAATTCACATTTCCCCAATTTTTTTCATGTTGAAATTTTCAAAAAAATGTAAAAAAAATTTTGAGGCAGACTCATGGTTGGAAATTTTTTTAATATCTTTCTTAGGTAATCATCTATTACATATATTTTTTGGAGGTTCAGAAATTCAGTGCAACATGTTCAAAAGAAATTAAAACCAAAAAAAAAAAACAAAAAAAAACATGTTTTTCACTGCTTTTTCATGAATAATAAGGTAGGTATCCCAATTCAAAATAGTAAATATTAAAAGAACTCCATAAAGTTTTAGTATTTTTTCCATCATTACTCCAGATATCTTTCGAACCACTCCACGTTTACTTTTAGTTTTCTTACTGGGAAAACTACACCATTTACGTTACACTTTAGCACGAACCGGATGTCTCTAACATTTTTGAATAAAAAGTGGGAAATTTTTGAAAACGACCTCTGATGTTTAAGGGAAAAAAGTTTGAGATAGGTGTATCTTCTTCCCTACCATGATTAGGATAGGCAAAACATTATACATACGTGTAACTTGGGTTACGTTGCTTGTGGTATAAAGGAAGTACTATCGAAACGAAACACCCTGTATACTTTGAATAAACACGACTCTATTTTTTCATTATGTATGTAGTCTGCCACGAACTATGCTTCGAGTAGAAACACACTGGGAAGCTGAAATTAGGTATGTACATTTAGTAGGGGCTCTAGATGTTCTTTTTGGGGGTCTCGACTTTTCAGCCCTATTTTTTTTTGACCATGAAGTGAAAATCCCAGCCTTAGACCAATTCATTCTTTTTTACTTGGCCATGGTTCTTTATACATATTTTTTTATTTTTTGAAAATTTTTGGGCTTTGGATTAATTTTACAAGCTGGAAAAATTGAATCGAAGAGCTGAATTTCTCACCAGCTCTGAGATTTCCATAAAAAAATAAAATAAAAAATAAAAAAAAAAAAACGAATTTTGGCCCATCCTAATAATTAACCATATCCACTTTGCTCGTCGTATCAATCAAAAATCATGCTGAAATGCTGATTGAACCTGAGACAAAATAATCAAAGAAACTACATACCAAAGTTGAAAATATTTCTCGTACGATGTTGTTAACCTCATCGTGATCCATTTCCGTACCTTTATACGTATACGGTATGTGTATGTGTATAAGAAAGATGAGAATAAATTCGGCTGTACAACATGAGAAATAAGTCAGTGCGTACCGTAAGAAATAACGAAACGATGGCAACAAAAATAGCGACTTCCATATTTCATTGCATATAAGCTTTTCGAGCATCCGTAGACCCCTAACATTACCGCTAAGAAAAATCATCTTCGGTGTGAAAAATCAATATATTGTAGGTTTAGAAAGCCGCTTATACAAGTACGATGAACTTAGGCCATACAGAAGTACAAATGAGGTCGCGAAAACGCATATAAATAATTTATACCGCATTCATAATTCAAATTTGTTGGCGACTGTGAAGTTTCCGATTCAACAGGAAGGACTTTTCAAACCGAATAAAAGGATATCTGGAGCATAAATAAACGCATTCGTTACTTTAATGGGGGCTGGATAGAAACGTTAGGTTAATTAGACTTGGAAGGCGAAACAGACGTAAATGGTTTCTAAGCCAATTTTATAATATAGATTTACCAATCATCTGAGAATCGAATAAATAAATGAATAACATGCCTTTATAAATTGTAAGTATACTCGATACCAACGTATAATGCTCATTTAATACAAATCGAATACATAATTTAATTAGAAAACAACGTGCTTGAAGTAGGAGGAATACGTCGAATGCACGTGCAGATACGAGTAGGTAGGTATGCACGATTATAGTGGTTTGGTAAATTAATAATTTTAATGGCCGAATAAAAGGTTCGATAGATTAGGAAATGATGTTTTGTCTCCGAATGAGCGCATTTTATTATCTCGTATGAGATACGGTATCGATGTATAGAAAAACGTAAAAATATTTTGACAAACAAACGATAAAAATGTTGATTTTTATGTCGCTAATAAAAATATATTTCATGATTTTTTTATTATATGATTGATTATCAAATGCTATGGCTGCGTTTACTACACTCGAATTGTAGAATCGTGTCTAAATTGATAGATTGACCATTCGGATGTAATAATATTTAATGTTTCAAAATTCTTCGATACAATTTTCTTTGTATTTTCAAAAAGTATTAAGAGGTTTGAGGAAATATTTGTACTCGATACCCACGTAAATTTGATGACTGCGATTTTTACAAAAACTAATTTGTCAAGTTGTTTGTTTGGAGAATGCTGATACAATTCTTAATAAAAAAAGATTACTGCACGTTTTCTTCATAAATTGATAGAAACGCGATAAAATGAGTTTTATAATAGCTACTTTTGCATACCTACCATTTACCCACTGCTAATACCCATAATGTTTCGTATGAAGTTTTCGTCCAGTCGCATAGCTGAGAATGACTCAAAAAAGTGGGTTTTTATTTTTTCTGGGTACTATTTTTCGAGCTTTAATTTATAAAAATTTGCTCGGACGAAATTTTGAAAAAAATACTCTTTTTTAAAGATCAAGCACTGCATGTTGGGGAGTTTTAAGAAAAACAATTGGCATCAATGTAAAAATTTTCAAGTTTTTCAGCCTCAAGAGAGGGAGGTGTTTGAGACCCTCAACCTCTCCCCCCCCCCCTCGGTTATGCATCTATTTTCGTCGTAGGGCGAGAACCAACTCTGAACATTTGTAGATAGGCTCACTTCAAATTAATTTTCCGCTGTTCTTATTAATTTTTTTAGTAAAATTTATATGAATTCTTTTGTCATACATCTTTCTATGCAACTTTCTCTCTTCAGCATAAAGTCATTGAGAAAAGACTTGTTTAGGGAACCTAAATTTGAATATTTGGAAAGATGCTGCTCCCTGATTTAGGAAATGTTTTTTAAAGGCGAGTGATATACTGCAATTCTGTGGAAAAGAATTTTGCCTCTAAATTATTCTGTTACTTGTTGCTAATTTTACTCAACTAAAACTGGTTAGGTAGCTAAATCTATCTATATTTTCTAAGATTTGGCCAGAGATCTACTAAACGGGGGGGGGGT
>FIZR01013118.1:0-22692 GCA_900060175.1 Ferrisia virgata
TTTTTTTTTTTTTTTTTTTTTTTTTTTTTTTTTTTTTTTTTTTTTTTTTTAAATGTAAGATTACATTTTTTTTATCATTTTTCATCTTCACAGCAAAAAATTAATGTTTTGAGATTTTTTTCAATTCCTTGTGTATTAAACTGTAAAATGAGATTTTTTCATCATTAGCCTGATTTTCTATGTCACATTGTCAATGAAAACTAGGCTATTGCGATCTATCGATCTACGGTGAATGACCAAGGGGGAGGTGCGATCAAAGCAAAATTACTTTTCTCGATTCTAGTTGCTTTTTGTTATCGGTTACGTTTCAATCCCCAAAAGTTACTTTTTTTTGCACTTTCACGCAACAAATACCAAAAATTGTCATTTTTTGGATTTTTTGCTCATTTTTAAATCCCTCTTATCCTCGATATTTCGCAAAATTTTTCCCCTCATTTCGCTCAAACCTAGTCTGCCTTCTCAACATTATTTCAATGTTATAAGCGAGGGGTGAGGGGGAGGGGTCAGGTATGCCCAAATTTGGGGATAACGTACTGAGGGGCTAAAATCGCATTAATTGTTCCTATTTAAACCAATCGATGTGTAATCCGAAGTTGTATAATATATTCAAAAACCAGTTTCCTAAGTCAATCAAGGGGGGTGTGAGGGTTTCCCCTTTTTTGACCTTGAAAAAAAGCCGGTCATTCTTTATCTTCCCCTTAAATTGAGCTAGAAGGTTGAAATTTGGTATGTAGACTTAATAAGAGCCATAGATAGCCTTTTGGAGGCTTCAATTTTTCAGCCCCATTGAATCCCTTCATAGCCCCAATTATGTAGTTTGGCCTTTGATAGTCTGAATTATGTTACTTTAGTCTACATGAGGTCTCGAAGTAGAGGAGCCCTGGGGTGAATATTTTTTCCCTCTTGGGCTTAACCTACCTTTCCTCTAAGAAGCTCAGCTGTAGTCAAGTTTCTTTGAAATGATTAACATAGCAAAATTACCACTCTAAATTATAAATAGGTACAATTTTTTGTAATAGTTTATTCAATAAATATAACTGTTTCGATGGAAAAGAGACCTGCAGGCGTAGGTTGAATACACCGTTTGATTTGATTTTAAGTCGATTAAATTCTGTCAAAGAAGAAAATTGCAAAACAAGAACCGCAACCGAAATTTTTGAAGTTTTATTGTAGTTTCTTCTCGTGGAAGGTCTTCTTAGTACAATAAATCTACTCTATTTCGCGAAATAACTCAATCAATATGAAAGCATGTACCTATAAATATTACTGCTATTTGATATTTTTAAGAACTTCAATGGTGAAATGAGAGAAAAATTTTATTTACTTTTGTGCTATTCACACGCGCAATGTAGTGATGTGTTTGAAACTTGGAAAAAAAAACTCGACCTCTTCATCGATTCGACGATTACGTACCAACTTTTAATTCGCGTCCAATTCCATTATCACCTCATCGTCGATCATTTATCACCTAATCCCTTTCCAGCTCCGATACGAGTTCACCTGTCGAAGAGTTATTACCCACAACAGCGTACGAATAGGCAATCCATTAATAAAATAATAGCTCCAAAAATGTACACCTTTTTCCTTTAACATCGTAACGCTGTAATCATCGCAGCAATAAGAACACACAGTAGGATTTCTGGTAAAATTTCAAAAGAAAGATGCACCTTGCGCGCGCGATTATTCACACCTACGCTCTTTTTTTTTATTATTTCATTTTTCGATATTACAATAACGGTTTTACTCATAAGTAGATACCTTTCTTTTTTATCCTGCTCTATCCCTGCCATTCTTCCTCTTAATCTTTACTCGTAACAAAAATCGAATTATTATTTTTATATTAAAGAACACACAAACGCAAGATCTATATCGTATAATGGTAGATGGATCGATTTTCACATATTGTTTCGCGCGTTTAAATTATTAATAATGTTTTCGTGCCAGATGAAACGATCTGCAGAGAGAGGAAAAGAGGGGGAGAAAGAGAGAGAAAAAAAGGTAACCAACTCCAGACACTGAAATAAAAGCTACCTTACAACCTTACAATGGGAGAATTTTTCGATGGGAATTGTGTTGCGGTATGATAGTTTTTTCCCTTATTTACCTTTTTTTTTTTCATCTCATTCTTTAACCACAAAAAGGACTTTTGGCTCCTGGAATTGATATGCTGTGTGGAAATGAAAAACACGCAGGACAGCCCTGAAGGATATGAGAATTAGAATACGACCTACCAGCTATTATACGTGTAGTTTTATTTTCCTCCCTTTCCACCAATCACCAGTCTATATCTTTCTTTCTCTCTCGCTCTTTCCCCTATAGAATTTCGGCGACCTTGTTGCGCATTCGTGAGGAGTTTCGTGTCTGAGTATATGCAATTTAGTCTTACGTACACGGACGATGCCAAGGTTTCATGCGTGATGTAATTGCATACTCGGCCGTCGAGTCGTCGTCGTTTTAGGAAAAAAAATAAAATAAAAATAAAGGGTAGAAAATTAGATTTTACATTATTTCTTCTTCTTTTAAACGCGTAGCATCGTTGATGGCGTCTCTAGGGCGATTCTCAAGTACGTTTTGTATGAATTTTTAAAGCCGCATGGCACGTAACGATGGATTTGCGAAATTAATAATGATCGCGAATAAAGCTGTAAAGGTCACCTTATCAGAAACCATAATCACGTAACTTCTGTTCGCAGTTTTCTGACAAAACTACTCCCTTTAATTTCGTTTGTACCCCTTCGCAAACGTTGTTTTGCGTTGGCTTCTCTGATTAATTTTGACATGATATAGGGACTTGCCGGAATTGTCACATTTATAGGTACTCAATAAGTTGTAGGAGAAGAAGTTGATTTGGCAAAGGATAGTTAAAACTCTAGAAAAGCGCATCTACGTGCTGAAATTTTGCCCTCCTAGTCCTATTAGTAGAGAGGAGGCATTCCAGGCGGCTAAACAAAATACAGTTCAAACCGTCAAAACGCCCAAAAGACACATCCAGTCCGTTGACCAAATTTATTTCTGCATGCAAATTTCCAACCTCCTGACCCAATTAAAATTACGCTAAGAAGATGATACGATGTATCTGCAGCCCTACAGACTATAAAATGAAATTTTGCTGGAAAAGATATCCGTATAGTTACTGTTTATTCTGAAATGTACCAAGTATCTCTGCAAAAACTCTTCTACCGAAGTTACACCATCGGAAACAACTGCATCGTTGAGTTGTTGTGCTAGACAAAATTTGATGCCATTGCAATTTACCATGTCTAGCAGGGAAATTTCATGGTTTAATATTAAGTGGAGATTCTGTAAGAGACGAATTTTGTACAATTCGCAACTCGAACTTATTGTTCTTTAGTGACATTTTCGTAATTACTAGGTAATTACCGTAAATTTGAGGTAATTTAAAGTAAATATGCGGTAATTACCTCATGCAGATGGTAATTACAATCCGTTCATTGCAAGTATTTGAGTAATAAATCAGTGATAGGCACTCTAAATTTGAGGTGTTAGCTATGTTCAGTAAATGTTTCGTCATTATGCGGTAATTACTGTAAATTTGAAGTAATTTCGCATAAATTTACGGTAATTACCACGCATAGATGGTAATTACATTTGGTTTTTTACAATTTTTCAGGTAAATTGGCCATGTATAGATACTCGCAGCTCAAGATTATTGGTCAATACATTTACTGTTACATGGTAATTACCGTAAATTTGGAGTAATTTATGGTAAATGCATGGTAATTACATTTCATCAATGGTAATTACATGTCTGTTTATTACCATTCTTGAGTAAATCATTTACATATCGCTGGTTAATTTATGGTAATTACCGTAAATACAATGTAATTCCCGTAGTTTACCAGAAATTACCGTAAATGTGAATTAGTTATCGGTAAATAATGGTAATTTTACATAATTGATTATGGTGACGTTTGCTAATATGTTGGTGATGAATTGAAATTACCGGTAATTGTTGGTAAATTACGATTATCACAGTATTTTCTTCGTAATTTGTGTAATCGTTGAACATAATCGATGTGATGAAGTCCAACTTAGTGTGATAATTGATGAATTGTTCGTATATTATACCGAAGAGTGGAAACCTGAGAAATCTTCGCGCCCATGAAGATCGAGTAGTAATTTTTATAAATTCAGCTGATTTCAACATCACGTTCGTATTACATGCGTGACCATCACCCTTTTTTTTATAGATTAATAATAAATGCGCACTCGGACTTACCAGTGTGTAAAAATAGATGATTCTTCAAATTCGTATGTTTACTAAATCCTCTGTTGCAAACGTGACATTTGAAAGGCCACGAACCATTATGCACGTACATATGCGATTTGAGATCTCCTGGCGTAGGAAATGACTTTGAGCAAAGGTTGCATTTATGAGGTTTTTCCTGCAAAGAAAGTAAAAAAAATAAAAAATGAATCATCGAATGTCACGCGATCATATCTACCGCGTACTAAAATGAGATAAATAAAAAATTCGCGTCCAGATTCCTCTCATGTAGGTAGAGGTACACACATTAATCGAAGTACCTACAAACGGAAGATGCGTAAGTTAGGAGGTATCATTATACTTGTAATCGAGTTGAAACTCGTATTTAGGCGACGATGAAGTAGAAAAAAAAAAAAAAAGAACTAGCCAACAATTAATAACAAATGTGTATAATATATGGCGCATAGGTACATGTTATGTATATTGTACCATGTACCTGGCTAGAGCTAGCTGTAGCCAAAATCCTAATTGTGGGTGAAGAGGAGCAGGGTGGAGTGTAGGACGCGTATGTAGCGTAATTTATGTTACATGCATAAATATACGAGCAGGAGGTAATCTAGGTAGCATATATGTAGGGGAGTTGTAGTGTGCGCGATGTAGCTGGGTAAATGCGCGTATTTGTCCGAGAAGACCATGTAATAAAAACAGTTAGATCATGTTAACGCATTCCTGAAACGCACCGTTTGAGAACCGTCAAAACGTTATCTATCTTACTTTATGATTATCATAAACATTATCATTACTATTATAATCGTCATTATAATTTCACAAGAAGTTCCCATAACGTGATACGAAGACGTTCTTGTATTCGTTGTTATCGCTGTCAACAAATATCCTAGACATGCTACTTGTGTGCGCATCCATTATTACATACGTAGTAGTACGTACGTACTATATTCTCCCTTGTTTTAGATTTTTTTTTTTTGTTTGGTAGGTATTTTTCGAATTAAAAATGGTAGAATTTTTTTTTCTCTCTTTTTCTTTAAATACAGGTTAATATAGTCTTGTTGGGGCCGCGAATGCGATGGCGATTACCGATTAGTTGTGTGCATGCGTGATTTTTATTCAGGTAAATAGGCGAGATGGTAAGATTTTTAAAAGTGCTCGTTGAGTACGCGAGCACAAGCGTCGATTATTTTTAGTTTTGCTAATTGATGAGTGAGCAACAATGTTGTGAAGTTGTTTTTTTCCTGGTGGGTTGGAAGATAGGTGGGCACAGCGTGTACTTAGTTGATGGTATCGAAAGATTTCCAAATGTAAGTTGGATGAGATTTGATGAGATTGTAGTGTTTTCTTGTAATTTGTAGACATTTTTCGAAAGCGTGATTACCTACTACTGAAAATTTGAAAGAAACTGATCCAAAAAGTTATGCAAGATTTTGTGGTAACTGGTTTGAATAATTTGAGAAACATTTAAAATTAACCAAACGTGGTCAAAATTAACAAAATAATCAATTTTTTTCATATTTTTGCCATCAACAATATTTTTTATGTTGACAGTGGGATCATGTTCAGCGGGTCAAATCATCTCGATTTAGATACCTAACACGATCATTTCGATGGCAGTTTGATAATTTAACTTTGGAGCTTATTTTTTAATAAAGAAAATCAGTTCGAAAAAATTGAATTTTTTAAATTAATTGAACTAATTATGCAAGGTGTCTGAATCAGAGTACTTTGTTCTACTAAGCATAAATCCGAGATCAGTTTTTCATTTGATTATCTTTCAACTCGAAATTTGCATAAATATGAATTTTGGATTTCTCTTCACGGTTATAAATTTGGATTAGGTGCTTTTTGGCTGACCTCCCCCCCCCCCATCACTAGCAATATTTTTACTTCACTCTTGATTAATTTTTTTTTTTTTTTTTTTTTTTCAATATGACCATTTTAAGTTGCAATCTTGAACAAATTACGCGTTTATTGGGTAAAAAACATCAAATTTAAAGATTTAATATTATTTTTGAAATATTACTAAAAGGGATAGTGAGGGGAGAGGGTGTGAAACTTGAATGATGAATGTTTCTTGATGATATGGTATACTCATTATCATCATCAGATTTCAGTCCATTACGATCGTCTGCCTTCAAAAAATGACTGTTAATTTAAAGGGAATCACGCTACAAAACCCATATTTGTAACAATCATCAAAAGTCTTGATCCTTTATGACGATTGGGATGTTTCTTAAAACGTGAATTTTGATATTATGTCAACTGCATCCCTCTAAAAAGTTGCATTTGTGTGCTGAAAATAAACACAGCCAAATTGATCAGTATTGAATTTTACTTCGAGGATTTTGAAATTAGTATGAGGTTCAACATAGAATTCGATTTTCAGCGTTTTGACCTTGAAAATCTGTAAAAATGCCCATTTCTCATAAAAGTTTAGGATCCTAGAAATTCTCTCTCTAGGCACTACCCCTCCCTCCTTCCCGCTTCCTTCTTTCCCTTCGTAAAAATCGTGTTCCCTATGGGACAGCAAGACTACTAAAATGGATTTTTAAAGTATTCTGAAGTCTGAACGAATAATGTTAGGTGTACATTGATTTGCTCAAAATCAAATTATGTCAATTTTTTGCGGTTAATATTTTATTCTTTTTTCAAATCCCATAAAAATTTCAAAGTCTGTCAAGCACAGGTAAATATTGATCAATCTACTCGAAAGTTTGTCATCGAAGTTTTTATTACTCAACACAAAGGTAAATTTTTAAAGGATGAGATTTTCAATATCTTAAAATTCGTATTTTAAAAAACAATAAATCTTCGAAAAAATTCCGTTACCCCGTATACGCTTTTGAAATGCTTTTTGTGGAGCTCTGTCCCCTCCCGCAAGTAGCTTTCTTGTAAAATTGTGAGGGATGTATTGAAAAGCAATAAAATTTTATGCCGATTACCGATATTATATTTGTAATATCGACATGCGAAATTTGAAAATTGTGATTTTTCAAACAGCGTAATCAGTTGAGAATGGCGAATCAACTCCCACCTGGGATTTTCAAACTATCCAGTGCAAGTTGGTCAGTAAGGTTCGGAAAGTCACTGGTAAAAAATTAGGTCTCCTACTGCTCTACTGGCCTTTCTTGTTGCCCTGAATGAGCTCAAAGTATAATTTATGTTTTCGTAGATGCACAATGCTGAACTTAATATTTTTATATGAAGGGTCTGTAGCGAAGTAGGGGGCCAAAATTTACCAGTGCTTTTTCAGACCTTCGAAACCAACTTGTACCGGATAGTTTGAAAATCTCGATTGGGAGTTGATTCCCCTTTCTTAATTGATCATCCTAAACTTTGAGCCCCAAAAGTTAATGGCTGAAAGTAACACGACACTTTTGTGCTTACAATAAGCCAAAAATACCAGTCTTAACCAGTTTATCCGGTTTTAACTCTTTTTTCACGTTTTTCTACTGCACTATTCATCCAAAATTGATTCAAGTACATCATTCTTATTCGCCTATTTTTTTTGTTTAGAATTTTGTACTTCATTTCCCATATTGTTTGAGGTTATGGTTTTCGTTCAAATATAGTAGTAAATTTAACCAGAGGCCATTTTACAAGAATAGAACATTCCTTCCTTCTTCAGAAGCTGAAGTTGATTGATATTTCAATGTTGAGATTTTGAAATTGTACAAGTGATATACGATTTAAAAAAAAAAAAAAAATTCTTTCGCGGTATCGAAACTTATTTTAAACAGCTAATTCGAAGAATCAAATTAAAATACTAGTGTAGTTGTGTAGTTGGAGAAAGAGAAAAAAAAAAGGCTACCGACACGATATGTTCTTTGTAGCAGGATACTTTGGTGCGGCATTATTATCAGATATTCTCACATACATACCCCGTCGAATACCTTTTTTATAGATAAAAAAAGAAGCAGCCTACCCAATACCAGTACTCAGAACTGTCTATTGGTAGGTAGGTAGGTACCAGGAAACGATCATCGACATCACGAAAGATCAGTATCGACGCTTTGGTGAAGCTGCTGATATGCGGGGTAAGGTGTGGAGGAGGACTCGAATCATAACTCACTCATCTATACGATACGGTGGAAGCTGCAAGAGTATAATACGAGTACGAGTATGGTTAGAACGCGATGGAAAAATTTACATAGAAGCCCGAAACGTGGTACGCGAGCGTGGCCAATTAAAGTTTGGTACCTAAACGATATACGGTGAAATTTCTGAAACTCTGGACGTACGCTATAAAGTATCGGCGGCATGGATCATCTAGCCAAGAAGTTATTATACCTACTATTGGTGTATATCTATATTGTGTATGTGTACTCCCAGACACGACTGACGACGTTTATCGTCGTACTTTATCTACCGGGCTACGGGTATACGCGCGTTGGCGGATATTAATCATTACCGCTGCTGTACTTTGCTGCTTTTAGGCTGATTCGCGTTGGCTCGACCAATGTTCGTTGTTGGCTAATTAAAGGTTCCCGCAATTGGAATATCATATCCTATGGTCGTATGTGTTTGCATATATACCCACTTGGCCGGGTACCTATTGTACGACCATCGATCGTCGAGCAATATGGTGGCATTTTATCAGCCACGGTATCTTTTTATTTTTAAATTCTAGCAATAGTGATTGTGTGTACGTACGTGCATTTTACTTATGACGACGTGTACATATGATATGATTTATGATCGGTGGGTTTTTGTCTTCGGGGTTCAAATATTGTGGCGTAATAGACTATATAGGTAGGTAGGTAGAGATAGGTAAAGTACCAGCAACTGGGTTTTAAATTTTCGAGCCCGAGATTTGATTATTTTTTTTTTTTTAATAACCTGTAAAGTGTATACGATTGTGGTAAGAGATCGTTGCTGCGTATGTAGGCGTGTGTGTATATGTGATGGAAACGAATTCATGATCGGACCCAAATAACGACGTATTCTGCGAAAGGGCTAAAAATGTGATAAAAAGGCGACCATTAACTGTTCCCAGCATATTTGATGACATGGTTATTTGATCGATGACGATGTAGCGATGATCATTCGTATCTTTACCATACCGTACCGTACCGTACCATTTATTTTATTGTCTAGCCACATCTGTAAACTTATACATAACAGATAGGTAGAGAGGTAGCTGGTTTGTTGGTATATATATACATATATGTATATTATCTCGAGCGAGTATATTATACGATCGATTCTCAATTCTGATGTCATTATCGACGATAGCGATATAAATGGCTATCGATTGTGCTTGTACGCCGAAGTAGCTTAGTAACACGATCGGCGTTGCGGTACGGCGGTATCTGTGTGATGAACATTGGTACACGTAGGAGGGCATCGATAGGCATTTTCTGCTGCTGGTTCTTTCAAAGCCTGACCGTAATATATTGTATATACTGTATCATATAGAAGCTTTACTGCAAACAGCAGCATTGTAGGTATTTATATTTCATACCAAAGTCGATGTTGGACAAGTCTGTGCGTATGTTTATCTGGTGTAAATCTGCGATTCTCGTACTTGCTGGTAGATTCTACCTGTAGGGTTGTGCGCACTGTGCAGTGCAGTGAGTTGTACCTATTCTTACATAGTGTGTGAGAATCGAGCGATTTATTTCTACATTTATGCATTGGGGCATGTGCTCTGGAGTTTCATAACTTCATAAATTTTTACAGCTGCTGACGAAATACTTTTCATCTATTTGTGTGAGCTTTTGTGGTACCCGTCGAGAAGTTGTTAAGTAGGACGTTTTTCACGGTGAAGTTCTGCAGTTGATGGGATACGTTAAAGGTGCGAGGTGTGTAAATTGATTTATGAGACTGTCTATGAACGTATTATGATGAACTTTTGGCTCAGATTTGAATTAACTAGGATCACGTGTTAATCAGTAGCGATGTATCTAGGAAATAATTTTTTTCTAGTATGTCGCTGCTCAAATTTAACCATCCCTCTGTAATGCGTACTTCTTGCAGAAATTAAAATTAGGTACATTCGAATGTGTTTAAGTAGGTACCTATTTATCAACCTCGTTTTGATTGTTCATTTATCTACTGTCATATTTTTTTATAGAAGGTAGAAGGTTATTTTGATAACACTTGATAGACGTGTAGTACTCATCAGTACTGAAAAACTCACTTAACTGCTATACTTTCTATCGTACACCCCTTTTTCTATGTATTTCCATATGTCTTATGACTTTGTCATGTATGGCTACATATTCTTTGTAATTTCGTATGTATTTTGCATTTTCCTGTAATTTGTATCCTGTATTTTTGCTCAACTTGGTATTTTACATTTTTTGTTCGAGCTTCTTGTTTTTTTTTTAATGATCGTACCGTGAAACTCAACAACGTGTTTGTGTAGTTCAACTATTCGTACGTAGAATAAATCGATCCGGATCAATATTTTTTTCATTTGAATGCTGTACATTCTACACCTCCTACATGAATGTCTGGCAAATGATGGAAAAATGCAGAAAATTCGAGGTAAATGCAGTGACGTGCTTCATTGATTATGCCAAAAAGTCTTTGATCGTGCGTAATGGAAGAATTTATGTGGAGATTTAAAAGAAATGGGTACTTTTTTGACGTATATCTACCTTAGCAGATTCGCTACGAAGATAGTTTGATGGTTGTGTGTGGACGGCTGATGAAAAATCTAAAGTTGGTAGTTTGGAACAGAGTATGGAATAAGGGCACGTCTGGATAATTGCATATTGTGACTGCAGCTATTCAGTATCTCTACAGAGCATATTGTGCCAAAAGCTTAAGAAGATTGCGTTGCTAGAATATCAATTAGTGAAAGGAAAAACGCTGAACCAACCGATACAAAAGAGATGTTTCGTAGAATTCAAAATTTTAAATACTTCAATTTCAAGGGGTAGGAGGAAAGTACCACCGTGTTGAAGTGTTCATCGCTTTGTATGCTGATATAGGATGAATTTTGAAAGATTTAGGAGCTTTTTTGTCGCCTTGGTTGAAAAAATAATTTTCAAGCTGTAGCTCACGATTATATGAAAGAATAGAAATATTCTCGTCGGACGAGGGATACCAATGGGTATTCTGAAACCAAAGTGAGCTAAAAAAAAATAATTGTAGAAAATGTTTTCTATATGTAGATATTGAATTACATTGATGTAAATACGGGGGGAGGGGGGTCGTTTGAATCCTTCTCCCTCTGAGCAATTTTTTACCCGCGGAAAACAGTGAAATTCAGCATTTGGAGCGTAGAAACGATGTCAAAATACTCATTTTTTTGATCTTGACCTCCAAAATTTAGGGAAATTTTCGTCCTTGCTTCGCTCGGGCTATATGTTTTTCACATTCTTTAAATGAAAATTTCAACAAATCCACCTCCTTTTCCTATTCTTTCCCCTCCCCCCGCCGAAGTCAACAATTGCTACGCTACTGTTGAAGTGAATAGCTGAAACCATCGAAGAGCACATTTAGGACCCATACTGAATGCGCATATCAAATTTCAACCTTGCAGCTCAATTTGGAGGGGAGCGATGCATGCCACAAATTTGTAAAAATAAGAAAAAAACCAATCGAAAAATTATGTTTTCAAAGCGGTGAGGGACTGCCATGGGTCCAAAAAGTTGAAACCTTCAAAAGGTACATCTAAGTCTCTTGCTAAATGGGTGCATACTAAATTTGAACTTGCTGTAGTTCGTCCAACGAACGATTTCACTTTCTCCCTTTCTATAATTTCAGTTTTGGAGATGCTTATTGACAGTTTCCTGAATTCCAAAGATACGATTGATTCTTGCGTTTTTTGATCAAGCGTATTCTTTCATTGCAGGAACCATAGCTCAGAGGGCTGGTGGAGTGGGGAAATTATGCGCGTCACAAAGTTGAAAAATGAGAAAAATCGACCAAAAAACTACATTTTTAAAGCTGTGAGAGAAGGTGCAATCAGGCTGAAAAATTTTAACCTCTAAAACGCCCGTTTATGGCGTTTACTCAATATACATGTCAAATTTTAATCGTATACCTTGATCTGGAGGGGAGATATGCTTGGAATAGATGTTTTTCAGGGTTTGAAAGGGTATAAAACGCTAATTTCTCCCCTTCTGATTGATGTAGTAGGCTGATTTTTGTATGTGTCGTACAACTTTTGATTTTCTATCGATTGGATTGAAAATGATCAATTTTTTAGATTTTAGCTCCTCAGTACTTCCTCCCCCAAATTTGGGCACAATTGAGTTTTTATTCGAGGTCATCTACAATCCAGATTATTAAATGGTATGCTAATCGAAGCCTATTCACCAAATTTGATAGCCATGAAATGTTGAAAACAGAATAATTATGTAGGTTGGTCGATTTAAGAGAATGGAAGGCAATCGATTAATATGATGAACGATTAGGGAGACTATTAACGAGTACTACATTAGAAAGCATGGAGAAAAGTCGAAGAAATTATTCGTACCGATCGTCAGACAAACAATTCAGAGCACCGTTGTAATGTTTTGAGGCCTGAAAAAAGGCCAGAATTAGATATTGTCCAATATTTTGGCTTTTTTGGAAGAAATTGAAGCAGAATTGCAAACGACATTGGAAACCTTCGCAGAAGCAGACTTCCAGAAAATATTCGAATAGTGGAAAACTCACTGGAATGAGTCTATACATGTAGAGAAGGAAGTACTTGTTATAAAGCTGGAAATTAATTTCGATTCAAGTTACAGCTTACAACGTTAGTTCGAAAACTTTGGGATAGCTGCTCATATGTATCGTAAATATTCAATCATCAAATAACCAGTTACATAGACTTAGATACTGTACCAAAAAAAAAAAAAAAAAACCTAGGAATACAACACTCGAAAATATCTTTCGAGTATCGAATAATAACACATATAATGAAGAAGGGGGTAAAAAACGAAAAAGTTACGATTACCATACCGTATACTCTCGGATGCGGAGTATTTCAAAAAAAGCAATAGCAACACAGGTATGTATATATTATTTAAATTCACACACCCGATCGACGGCGGCGCCCTATAATACGTTTCTTCGAACCATATTGTTAACAAAAGAATTATTAATGATGGTTTAATTCTAATACCATATTGGAACCATCGAAGAGTGGTTGATGGGTATGCGTACAGTTAATTGTACGTCGCCACCGCCATCACCATCGCCAGCATCGAACAACCCATAGGTACCTTATGCTTACTGGGTACCTTTACCTCTCTCTCTATGATACGAGTACGATGTGAATAGTATATACTAACGTGTATGCGCGGCTCAAGACAATTGAATATACTTCACATAAATACGTATACCATAAGATCGAGCGTGCAAAGAAGAAAAGAGGAAGTACAAATAAGATGTAGAAAATACGCTGCGCGCTCTTTAAACAACCATATGGTAACCAAGCCGCCGTAACGAAGACGAAAATTACTCTCGTAAACAAAAACATAGGCACCGATGATGACGACGACGACGACCGCGAGAACCCATCCAATGTACTCCTTTTTCGTTTCTTTTCTTTTTCCTTTTTCTAGGGGCACGACAGCCAGCGACAGATAATTTCGTATGAAGTTTTTCAATACATAGGTAGCCTAAGTGGGGTACCTTTACCTTTGCCAGGGGAAATAACAACACATAAGTCGTAATAATAATAAAATCAACATTTTATGCATACGAGCCTATTTATCTTTTTTTTTTTTTTCTGGTGGTAAACTAGTCTCTCTTCTATCGTACGAGGCAACGAGCTAGTATAATTATTATGTCAATTCCGACATAAGGCACGTTGCGTTGGATATGGGTACCTGTCTGACATCCTTCTTAATCTCTAATAATATGCCTTAATGTGTTCTCGAAATGAATGTGCAATATATTTACATGTATGATGTACGATACGTATATCTTTGTAGAACTAGGCCACAGGGTTAGATAAACGAAGATTTTTATTATTTATCCATAAGCTGGTGTAGCGTTGATACAATATTGTCAAGTCATTGAGACTGGTAACGTATCTTCCGACGATCTAGTAGCACTAGAGATATCAAACTAGGTAAAGCTGATAGATGAACATGTGGTAAAGCTTGTGTCCAATTTTGAATTCGCTGGGGCTATTTTATCAAACGCGTTACATAAGCGAGTAATATTGAGGTTTTTGCTTTGTACTTCGACCCCAATTTATTGGAAACATCTGCATAACGGAAACAGGTTTATAGAGATTGTTTTTTTTTTTGCCAAATTACCGGCGTTAAGGTGTTTCCAGAATGATCTTTGGAGACGAATTTAAACAGCTGTGAGGACGTAAGCCTAGAGGCCAAAAATGTATGCACTTTTCAATAGAACAACGAGGTGAGGCGAAGGCTCACAAACGAATTGTAATATTGGTATCTTATTATATAGTTTTAGTAAAATCAACTTACGTCTTCAGTTCGTTGGTACCATTATTTTTCACACTGAAAATATCGTTTGAAAGTTTTGGAAATAAATTTAGATAATGGATATGTAATGCTAAAATCATAATAAGTCAATTCGTTCAATTTATAAAATCGATTTATTGATAAACTTTTTAAAATCGTTAAAAATCATAGAAAATTGCGTGAAAAAATGAGAGAAAATTGTTCAAAAATTACGAAAAAATTTTGAAAATTGACTTGAATCATGAAAAAAAAATTCGTTGAGAATCATCGAAAATTTCGTATTAATTTGGTAAAAATGGGTGAAAAGTGCAGCAAATTAATTACAAATCGAGAAAAAAAAATGTTAAAAAATGGGTAAAAACTGATTGAAATTATTAAAAAATGAATCATAAATTACGAAAAAATGTAAAAAATTGGATAAAAATTGACCTAAATTAAGAAAAAAAATCGTGAAAATCAACAAAAATTAGGTGAAAAAGTCAGCAATGAATGATGTAAAATGAGTGAAAATTGACTGAAATTCGTTGAAAATCATTGAAAATTGGCTAAAAATTTGATAAAACTGGGTAAAAAAGTGCAAAAAATTAAAAATCGTTGAAAATTATCGAAAAATAGGTGAAAATTAGATATAAAAATGCGTAAAAATCGTATAAAGTGGGTTAAAAGTCAGGATAAAATAATGAAAAATGAGTGAAAATTGACTAAAATTCATTAAAAATTATTCTAATTTAGTGTTGAAATTTGACAAAACTGAGTGAAAAGTGCAGAAAATTGATCAAAATTCATAAAAAAAACGTCGAATATTTTATGAAAATTAATTAAGAATGTGAAAAAAATCGTTGAAAATATTTAAAATTGGGTCAAAATTTGACAAAACTGGGCGAAAATTTACGTAACATGTGACGCCGCATACAAAAGAAGGCAGGATCAAAAAAAAAAAAACAAATTTTGAGATACTGATTGATCCTTGTGTAAAATTTCCCAAAAAATCAAAAATGATGAAGAGAAGTCGAATTCAGTGAAACCATCTTCCGTTTCGATTATTCCCTTAGAAACATGAAAAAAGGTGATTTCTTAGTTGATTAAAAAATTCCTAAAATTACGAAAACGTTCATACGTACCGAAAATTGTGTAAAAAATTAGCTTAAATTAATTGCAAATTACGAAAAAACTTTGGAAAATGGATGAAATTGACCTAAATTATGAAAAAAATCATTACGAATCATCGAAAAACTGGTAAAAAAAGTATGATAAAAATGTGTAAAAAGTTCAAAAACTTGATCAAAATCGTGAAAAAATGTTCAAATCCGGATTACAATTTACCTAAAATTTAAATAAACTCGTTGAAAATCAACAAAAATTTAATAAAAATTAGTAAAAAATTGAATAAAAATTGACCAAAAATTGTTAAAAATCATTGAAAGTTGAGTAAAAATTTGACAAAACTGGGTCAAAAGACCGAAAAATTGGTCAAAAATTATGAAAAAATAATTGAAAATCGTTAAAAAATTAACCCAAGTTATGAAAAAAAAATCATCAAAAATTTTATAAAAATTGGTATGAAGTGCGAAAAATTGATGGAAAGTCATGAAAAAAATTGTTGAAAAAATAAATGAAAATCAACTATAAATCGTTAAGAATTATTGAACATTGGGTAAAAATATGAACAAAGTAGATTAAAAAGTGCTGACTGAATGGTGGCTTTGACAGGTTAATCATTTAAAAGTAATATCGTACAATCAAAAGTTCCAGTTGATGGAGCATATCTTAGAAAAAATTGCTTCCCTAATTTTTCATACATATATTTGTTAAAAAACCCCCAAAACTGACTTGAAAAAAAATTGAAAAAAAAGGCAATGGCGAAAACTTGCACTCAATGGCCATTTCCTGCATAAACTATACGTGATTCCATGTTTGGTAAAAATTTTCAATTCAATTTTTTTCAATTTTTAAAAAATTTTCCAAATAATTTGAAATGAACTTTTTAAATTGAAAAAATTGAGTTAGAGGGCTGAAATTTTTCCAAATTGTTTTAATGTGATGTTGCGACTATTGACACCCCGCCATGTGCAAAGTTCCAAAAAAAAAAAAAAAAAAACGAAATTTCGCTCACCCTGGTACTAATTATCTTTCGGTAAAAAATGAATCGCGATTTACATCTTTTACCTACCAAAAACTTGTAATTTTTATACAGTGATTTATGTTTTACTCTCGCTCCTCGCCTCTTGTACTCGTCATCATCGTCATCCCTTTTTTACTACGCACGATTTGCACCTCCCGCCCCCTCATTTAATAACGATGACGAGCATTTTTATGCGGTTGCTCGCACGCGTACTAATATACGGTTAATTTCTGCTCGTTTTAACGGTCGAATATATGTGCGCTTGTGTACGTATCAGGCTTACGCAATTATCCGTGTAATACACAGTGAGAAGGAGGATTATAAAGTAATACGATTTATCATCGGTCAAGGAAAAGGAAAAGGGGAAAAAAAAATAGAAAAAGAAACGAAAAACGCGCAAACTCGTCGGTTAATAAAATTTTATTGTTTTACCTGTTGCGACCTTTCAGTGTGTAATAGTTATAAGAATAAAAAAAATAAAAAAAAAATCCCCTCTAGAAATCATGTTGCTCTTTACTGTGCATATGGGTTTCTGGTATGTATGTATGTATGTATATATACCATATAATAGTTCACCGTGGGTAGACGATAGCGATCGAGTTTGACCGGGGCCGGGGCAATATTCGTCGTGTTTCATCAACCGGGTGCATATTAGCCCGAAGCTGTGCGGGCTGTATCGTATTTGTATCTGTGTATCCTCTGTGCATAGTAGTAGTAGTATCTCCTTTACCTATCAACCTATGCAGTATGTATCACGCGGTAAATTACCCTGGAACATTATATTATTATACATGTACCTAGTCTACGACTACACCTGAATGAGTATATAGGTTCAGGTATGTACGACTATACGAGTACATGTCTTGGTATGGGATGTTGAAGACTGTTGTAGGTATCAGAATTGAGGCATGGAAGGTACTTCACTTATTACAGATCGATGCGTATACTCTTATAGGGTACCTAGACCTAGCTATTTCTCGTATGGTACCTGCATATATACATTTATATGTCGGTAGTAGGTCTACGTAGTGGGTACACTACTCGATTGGATACAGTATTAAGTATAATGTACTCATGAACACGTACTCGAGAGTGTTCACAAGTGTACGTATAACTCTTACGCTTACTTATATGAAGACGAGATCGTTTAATTTCCATGCACTCGTTTAATATAAGCAAATGGAAGAAAGAACGCGGGGCAGGGTGATCTAGTCGTATGTGGATGGCAGATGTACCTCTACCTACCTATCTGTCTACCTTTCTACCTGGTCGTATCTCAAGAGCGAGCATTTTTATTTCAGACCATTTTCATATTTTCGTTTAAATGCGTTTACGAATTAATCGCGTCTACTCTATAATTATCGCATGGAAATCATATCACGCGTGTATAAGTCTCGTACTGGAGTGGAGCGGAGTGGTTGAAATAGCATGAATCCGCACCTTATAGTAAATGGTTCTGCTTCTCTCTCTCCCTCTCTATCTTAAAGGCGGTTTAATATCCGTGCTTCGATACTTGATTAGATAAAATCTTGGATGCGAATATGGAATATATTTTTTAATGATGCATATCGAAACAAGCTGATTTTAGACTAGCTGTTTTATTGACCTTGGCAACGTTTTAAAAAAAAAATTTGAACCAAATGTATTTTGGAGATGATTTGTAAACGAAAGTTGACGGTCGTTTATTAGAAGGTTTTACCATTTTAGAAAGAAGTGACTAGAGTGCTTGATAAAAGTATTTTTTTTTTTTTTTTGTTGTAAAACCGTTTAATTAGGTTATAAAAATTAACAAGTTGTAAAGGGTGAAAATCATGGAAAGCTCGAAGCACGATACAGGTAGCAAAGTACATACTTTAAAGTGCCCTGAAATGATTAATTTTGTTTCAGCATAAAAGTTTTCCTGATCGTCAATGGAGGCTTCAAAATAAAAGCAAGGGAGAGGGAACCGAATTTCAAGAAATGAGGATGATCGTTGAGATGTGAAAATTTTCTGTTTATTAAAAAAAGTAGATTGAAGTTGACAAAGCGATCTTGAGAATATTCATTTTATTAGGTTGATTCCAGTCAATTATGAGCAACCGGTTTAGAATACCGTTGAGATTATTTTGGAGCATGCCAGATTTATATTTATTTGTCTCGATGGTGATCAAAATTTGTAAAATGTAGTCAGGATGCTTAGAATGGAGACGAGTTAAAACCTATGATTGAAAATCAATTTTGTTCAAATGGGGGGGGGGGGTTAGTAAAGGTAAAAATTGAAAAAATTGTTTAGTTTTCGAATCAATTGGAAGGAAAATCAAAAATCGTATAACACATTCAAAAATAAGTTTTCTACATTAATTAAAAGGAAAGTTATGTGGGATTAGGAGGAGGGGGAGGGTTTCTTTTTCCATTGTTAACCGTAAATAAAGAAGGTTCCTGGGGCAGCTCTCTCCCCTCCTCATTGATGTAGGGATTAAAATTTGCTATGTAGATTTTGTAGAGGCCTTAGATGTGTTTTATGTGTTTTGACTTTTCAGGCCCGTTACACTCCCTTGTCCCCCCCCCCCCCCCAACGTGAGCTGTGAAGTTGAAATTTAGTATGTAAATTTCGTTTAGATTGTAATAGTGTCGTTTGAAGATTTCGACTTTTTAGTTCCATTGCACCTCGTCACAACCCGATAAGAGTAGTTTTTTGCATAAATTTTTTCAAATTTTTGAACTACTTCCTCTTCCTGTCATCTCCTTTCCAAATTGAGCTAGAAGGTTGAAATTTGATGTGCAAAATGGTGCGGGTCATGGATTTGGGTTTCGAAAAGTTTGCTTTTTCATCATCATTGCACCTCCGCATAGCTCCGAGAGAGTTGTTGGGGGGGGGGGGGGGGGAGGACTCTTGCCGTTGTAAATGTACAAGATGTGTTCAAATGTTACTTATTTTTATGACGGTAAATAATACAGCATTATTCTTTGAAATGAGTGCAGACACCAGTCACCTTCGTCTTGACCAATTTTACTAATATTATGGCATAATTTCATACTAAGCTTCACCAGGAATATCCCCAGAGAATGTGGATGTGCAAAATTGAAAATTTTTTACGAAGTGAGTGTAATATGTAAGAAGCAGAATTAATTCAGAGGTTCAACTCGCAGAAATAAAATAAGTAACCAAATTGTTCGTGGTTAATTTTTTTTGTGGAATTTTTTAAATTTGATATTTTTAACCATCAGAAAGACCACATATTCAGTCAAGAAGATTTGTGAGATGGGTTCTGAATATGGTGTAAATTTAGCGTACAAATATCGATGACTTACAACGTTTTGACTTCAATAGGGTAGAAGAAACCGCCCCCCTTTCCTTCCAATACCACTTTGTAGTTTTCTTATTGAAACAGTTCTTGGTGGTTTGGAAGAAAATCTTCTCATGAGAATACCTGAATAAAGAACGATCGAGATACGATGGTTTTTGAGCCGACCTTTCGTGAAGTAAAGACAGATAAATATTGAAATGAATTCTTGAAACGTACAAAAGGCACATCTAGGTTTCCTACAAGTTGTGCATGCCAAATTTCAACCCCGTAGATAAATTCGGAATGGAGATGTGCGTGGAGTAAAATTAAAAAATTAGAAAAACTTGGTAATAACCTATTGTTTGGGGGCTGGGGGGGGATGCAATGCGTACGAAAAATCTAAACATTCAAAAAGTGCGTCTAAAACCACCACTAAATTTATTATACAAAATTACAACTTTATAGCTTAATTTGGAGGTAGAGATGCGAGCGGGACGAGTTCAAAAAATGAAAAAAAAATTTTTCGGGGCTATGATAGAATGCAACGAGGATGAAAAGTTAAAACTCCCAAAACCCACATCTATGGCCCCTGCCAAATCTATACATACCGAAATTCAACTTCTCAGCTCAATTTGGAGGATAGATAGGGATTTCAAGGTCAAGAAGTAGAAAAAAACTCCACATCTCCCCTACTAATTGACATAGGAAGCTGATATTTGGATATATTACGCAACTTTTGATTCTTTATCGATTGATCTGAAAACTAAACAATTTTTGCAATTTTAACTCTTTGCGACCCCCTTCCCTCCATTTATGGGTAACTGAATTTTATCAAAAGGTCATCCAAACTCTAACGTATCAAATCCTCCGACAATCTTGACTCAAATTTTAGTGATTTTAGATCGATATCGAGCTGAGTAAATAATTTTCAGGTTTTTGAGGAAAAAAGTTGAAAAAAAAAAAAAAAATGAAATGAAATAAATATCTGGCATGGCCAAAAATTATCTCATTGGTCTTCCAAGGACCCTGATACGGATTTTGTAGAGCTTGGTTTTCATTGGCCATATGACGTAGGAAATCAGGCTAAGAGTATATTGGACTAATATGTAATGTACAGCTTTAGTCATTGTGTCATTTTATGTGTAGATGAGGCAGAGTGATAATTTTCTTCTGGTTGTATGTTGCCTCTATATATATATGTATTTTTTTTTTTTGTTGGAATCTGCATCCTGGGAGTGGATTTCCCACATGCCATCTATCGCAATAAATAATTATGGTTTTATTCTTCTTCAGAGGAGTGTATTATAGGTCATATTGTGGAACTCGAGTAATGTATACTTATATCTACCTTACTTATGTCCACCTAGTGTAAAAAAAAAGAAAAGAAAAATCAGGCAAGGGTGAAAATACGTCAGTTTGTCGATGTGGAAAAAATAAGATACTCCCGCATAAGATGTTCACACGATATCCAAAAAAAAAGTACGGATATATTACGTGTTGTGTAGGCTGACGAGGTGGTGGCGGAAATACGTGCAATGTGAGGCTACTATAGGCCGACGTTGCAGAAAAATAGGTACAGTGTGGTGGTACTTATTATGCTTATGGATGTGTTCTTATATACGTATAGGTAGGTTGATAGGTGTAGGTATGTAGGTACCTATATCTGGTATAAGTATACGACGTAAGTATAATACGTAGGCTTCCGAATAAGATGCTCGCCATATAGTTAACCCTCGTTATCAGGGTGGGATCATCTATAATATCGGGTATTTTTTTTCACGCTTCGATTCGCGCCAAGAAATTTTTCCACACATAATCCGCACTGCACTGCACTGCGCTGCACCGCACCGCACCGCTCCGCTCCGCTTGTTGCCGCGTATACCTACTTTTCTCAAGGAGCTTCGACTTAGCTCTTTTTCCTTGTTATTCGTTCGACTATAATTCGTGTCTTGACTTCGACTATGCCAGCGCAGCGCTTAATTTTGAAGAAACTAAGTGGTACCCCCGTTCGTTTAAATAATGAGCGAATTGTCGCGGATGACTGCTTTCCGGCAGGGGTATAATGTAATTTACGGGGCCCGTTGCGTACTAACTGTTGAACACGGTCTTACAGGTAGCACGTCGAGCGTAAAATGAAATTAGCGAATTGTAATTAAAAAGTTTCCCTTTCTAATGGACTTTTTGTGTGTGGATGTCATAAAGTTTTACTTTTTTCGATCGCGTCGCGTCGCGTCGCGTCGTGTCGACTTTTGTAAAACGTTGGCTGGGCGCGCTTGTTCTATACTTAGTTGCAAATGTGCAAAGGTGCAGTAAAAGGCGGAGCGGAGAGATTGTGAAAAGGGTTTCGAGTTGAATGATGATAATGAGAGCGTTTGCGAATTTTTCGTTGAGAGCTGCGCGGCCCAAGAACAAGGAAGTTTTGCTTTAAATTACGTATGTAGGTAGATAGCTAGCTACCTAAAACTACGTATAATGAGAAAAGTAAAATTAGAATGATGTTATGGAAGATTTTATTGTGTTGCGGGTACAGATCTTTTATCGTATATTTTTTAAAACCATCATCTAATGATTACGTATACATACTTGTATTGAAATGATGAATGGATAGTTTAGTTCGGTCTCTTTATCTCTCTCTCTCTCTCTCTCTCTCTCTCTCTCTCTCTCTCTCTCTCTCTCTCT
>FIZR01013120.1:0-26267 GCA_900060175.1 Ferrisia virgata
AGGTGTCTACCAACCAGTTTTTCAGGGTACCAAGTGAAAAAAAAATGATCGTTTTTTTTTTACCCACCCTAATGTATATCTAACTGGTCACCAATCTGAGTTTATTAGTTAATTTCCATTAAAAAAATATCACAAATTTTTCAAGGTTCAACAAAAAAATATAGTAAAAGGAATAAATTTCTAATATGGCCAAAAATAGTCTCGGTTGGTCTTCTAGGACTTCAAAACGGATTTTGTTGGTACTCTTCCCCTCCCCACTTTATCAGCCGTAGGTCGATAGACTGTAATATGCTTGTTTACATTGGCAATATGACATTTAAAAAAATATTTATGTAAATAAATTTTTACCTGTTATTCTGGGTAGTTTTCCAAAAGTGGTATCTTTTCCGGTAAATCCGACAATTTCAGCTCCTAAGCTGAAACCTATCAAATGTATACTTTTTATCGGTACACCGTGTCCGACCATAAATCGAACGAATTTCGATAAATACATGCCCACAATATGGGTATTTACAACGGCGTGAGCGTACCATGGAAAAGCGCATAACGGGCTCCAATCTACTAAAATAACATTATACGAGCCTCGCATCAAATAAGCTGAAAAAAATGGCGTTCGAAAATTAATATCGTATATACCCGATAATAACGCACCATCGTAGCTAAATAAATGAATTGATTTTTCACGTCTATACAAAGGTGTTAGTATGTGTAGTTTTGGTTACAGTTAAATACCATTTTTAACGGTCGTTGCTCCTTTGGCGTTGGCTTGTTCGGTGAACCCATGAACGTAAATGACCGTCGGATGGTACATTCTTAAATTGGATTCGTATAGGGAGGTTGAATTATCCACCCACAGACGTTGTGGCTTCATCGTATTGGACCTAGATTAAAAACCAACGCGGACATTTTAATAAGCTTTTCCAATTTATTGGAATAAATTTTCATTTAGATGGAAAATTAAGTAGGTAATTTTAGTTGATAGATAGATAGGTAAGAGGGTGTTTGTATGTGTACATGTACCTTGTGTACAGAAAAAAAGCAATATCTTCTTTTTCGTCGATAGGACAACATTCGGAACAGTTACCTTTTGGAACCATTCTTGCCGAATAAGGGTTCATTCCTGTACAAGCATCAATACGTCTAAGTAGTATGTTCGCCAATTTCGATGCAGAAAATGAATTAAAAAATTAGCCTAAGCTGTATTAATTACGAGAATCCACTTACCCCAAAATGCAGTAAATGTGGTACATAGTAAAACACTCGAGATGACCATTGAGTACGAATATTAAATTAATAATCATTACGAAACACTTGGAATTAATTAACTCGATTCATTTTTCTTAATTAAACGTAGAAGATTGTATTAGATGAATGTAGCGATAATTCAACACATCGCATATTGCACGTCTACAACCATTTCATTGTCAATATTTGCAATCTATAAGTATTTTTTCGTACGCTATATATTTAGATCGTATCGTTCAAATGTTTATTGTTTCGTTGCGTTTCTATCAATATCGTGCGATATCACACTCGATTCGTACATGTACACATATGTTTTTCTTATACGCTCAGATATTTATAATAAGAGTAAATCTGATACACATTATGTTACCTTGAATGGGTTTTTTTTTGTTTGTAGGTTATGTGTTTTCATTTTTAAATCGTTAGATATACAGATAGGTACGAACAAAAATACCTACCGTGGTTGCAACGATTAATCGCGTGAATAAGTGGAAGAGAGTACAAAGACATCAAATATTATGTAATCTGTACATAGGTATCGCATTCCTTCGGGAAAAAAAAAGTACAAATAACTGTGTCGAGGTACTTTGGCTATACCTATCAAAATTGTAAATAACGTTTGCCATTATGGTTGTACGGCATTTGACCATTTTTTTATTTGATAGATACCTTCTCGTAAAATTATTATTATTTTTTTTTTTTACAAGACGTACCGTAGTTAAAGTGTTTCACCTACATTCATTGGTAGAATATCTAGGCTCGAGTAATGTTGTATGTAATGCACGCCAATGAAATAATTTTAATGAGAAATTTGCGTGCAGTTGACACGATAACATCGTAAAGCTGCTAGCTTATTCGAACAACAAATCGACAAAACGATAAGAAGGCGTTAATCAAATGCGAAAATCTTTCGAATACTTCTCTTATCTTATTTTTGTTTGTACGGAAATGGAAATGCCACAAATTGCAAATTATTCCTGTATTTCTTCGACGCTGTGTATGTGGTAGAATTTTCGAGTTATTTACGAAAATCATAACTAGGTATTTGGAGTTTGTGATACGAGATGTAAAATGACCAGCGAGTGTATTAATCGTACCTATATTTTTCAAATAAGTGTGAAAAAAGAAATATGACGTTAGGCTGGATCAAAAAAAAAAAAACATACCTCGGATTTTGACTAAAGTGACGTATGTTGTTGACCCTGAGGTGATAACTTGCCATACGAAAGTGACCCTAGCTCAAAGGAGGATGGAGCTGTGGGTCCTCAAAGTAACATTATTTTTGAAAAAACGCGGTCATTTGTCATTTTCGTACCTTAAAAGTGGTGTAAGACCCCGATCACAAAGCTGAGAGAGTGCAAATTAAGTTTCTGCGTCTCCATGTACCATTCACATCTGGATCCGATACCACTTATATGCATCTACTAGGGAGTTGAAAAATTGTAAATTGTAAAAATCGACATTTTTTATTAAAAAAAAAAAAAAAACATTCAAAGGGCTTTACACCTCAATAATGGGTTCAAAAAAGTTTCTTACCATAGAAAAATTAATTCCAATTGACCTCCTAATTCCAAAATCGTTGAAATTGTTGCTATAATTATCAAAAAAATTTTGATTTCAACACTTGAAAATCAATTGTTTAGTTGGTTACCTTGAAACGCAAAAATTTTGAAAAATTTCTATCGGAATTCACTTTTATAGGCCAAAAAATTTTTTGAACCTGCTATTAAGATGAAAAGCCCTTTTATAGCATTTAAAACAAAAAAACAAAAAAGTAGCGCTTCGCGATATCTTTACATTCTGATTTCCGGAGCTTATTGCAATCATGAGAATTGAAAAAAAAAAACATTGAGGGTAGTCGAACCCCCCAAAAAGCACATCTAGGGTCCCTACTGACTGTACGTACCTAATTTCAACTTCCTAGCCCAATTTGGAAGGGAGTTATGCGAGTAACAAACTTTAAAAATTATAAAAATTGACCAAAAAACCACATATGGGAGGGGGGGTGCGAAATGAGGCTGAAAATTCGGCACCTCAAAAACGGACATTTAGGGTCCCTACCGAATGTATATACCTAATTTCAAGTTGCTAGCTGAGTTTGGAGGGGAGTTATGCGAGGAACAAACTCAAAAAATAGAAGAAACCAACCAAAAAACCACATATTTGGGGCTGTGAGGGGATGTAATCAGGCTGAAAAGTCGAGACCTCTAAAAGGCACATCTAAGGTCTTTACTGAATGTACATGCCATATTTCAGCTTCCTGTCTCTATTTGGAGGAGAGATATGCGAGGAGCAAACTCAAAAAACTCTAAAAAAGAGAAAATCTGGTCAAAAAACCATATTTCTGGAACTGTGAGGGGGGTGCAATGGAAGTGACAAGTCAGAACCCCCAAAAGGCACATCTAGGGCTCTTATTGAATGTACATACCAAATTTCAACTTCCTAGCTTAATTTAGTGGAGAGATAGGGGAAGAAAAGCTCTTTTTCAAGGTCAAAAAGAAAGAAAACCCTGATATCTCCCCTCCTGATCAACTTGAGAGGTTGATTTTTGGATATGTTGTACAACTTTAGATTTTCTATTGATTGACTCAAAAAGAAACAATTTTTGTGTTTTAAGCCCCCCTGCACCCCCTCCCCCAAAATGGAGCAAAATTGAATATTGATCCAAGCTCATCCCCACTTATATGTATCTAATTTGCCGTCAAACTGAGCTGATTGGCTGAATTGGAACGGTTTTGGTCAGTACCAAGCAGAGTAAATGATTTTAATGTTTGAGGAAAAAAATAAGAACTAGAAAAATAATAATAAATATCTCACATGGCTAAAAATTGTTTTAATGGTCTTCTTGTCTTTCTATCAATAATGAAGAAAATGAATGGTGCATTGAAAGTTGAACTAATTTTGCCAAATTTATTTTTTGCCTAGCATGAAAATTGAAGGAGCTAATGGATAGTCTATTTTGTGCAACGTGATTTTTATACTATAAAATGTATTTTTCGACCCTTCAGTTTTCTTGTAACTCAAAAAGTGAATAGAGCAAAATTGATAAGTATTCTCTATTCTATATGCAGCATAGAGCGTTCAATTTTGAAATTAATCAAAAAAATAACAAAATAGAATAATTTTTGATCCAGAGTTACTCAAAACTTCATCCGTTAGGAGCACTACTCACTAATTCCTGTTCAACTCGTTCACAATTCTGATTGGCCAAGATCTCAAACGTAGATTCTTTCAGATTTCTATCTAGAAGAAGAATAACTTCTGTCCAATTCTGACCAATGATTGTTGAGCCAGAATAAGTTATGTTTCGATGTCTGTAGCCTGTTTAAGCACTTGAAATTTCTCCTCTCTCCCTAAAATGACCCTCGTTTGAAAAGTTATTGAGTCTGTTCTGAAACAATTACCTTGAAATGGAAATTTACAAATAGTTGGTGAAAATTCTGAAATGTAATATAAAAGTGAGGGGAAGCTAGTAGTATAGACACTGAAACACCAAGATGCCTCTCTGCACTCTCTGCAGGTCATAGTGGGAAGGGAACTACAGAAAATTTTTGTTAATAGTTACTCACCTAATTCCCACAAGAGAGCGCTAATATTTGGCCCTAAAAATTACTTTTTTTTTAGCTTTCAATCTGATTGGTTGAGAATTTCATGAGTTGTGACGGTGATCAGCTGATATGACATCAGACAATTCACAGTTACTGTTGTTATCGGTTGATAAAAATATTATCAACTTTCATTGGTTGAGGTCAGTTGAAATCAACCAATCATAATGCAGAAAACATTTTTGGGCCCAACGAATTGAATCCACTAACGCTGGAGTTGAAAACAATTTAGTGAAGCGTACCACTAAATTTTTTTAGGTACTTTACCTACCTATCTTGTATATTTTTCTTTCCATAGGACTGTTTACTTTCGTTTACGTATTCAAATAAGCTGCAAGTTGTCTCTGAATGATGCTATATTATTTAAACAATGGAAACATAAAATAAAGATAGGTAAAACCAGCTTTCAATAAATTTTCCACCTATCATCGATATGCATAGCATTCGTTTTAATCGTGCAGATAATAATAATTTGGGCGATTTATCGAAGTATCATCATTTTGCGCGAGGTTTAGAATAATACCATTTGATATATTAGTATAAGTAGGTAAGGTACTCAGGTAAATATTCATCAACAGTTTAAATTCAACCGTATATACCTACACGATAACACGATTTATACGTCAGTATTCCATTTACCTAGCTTACCTTACTCCTACATTCTACCTACTTACTTACCTAGCTACCTAACTCGCTCATAAATAAAACATTTCAAATGCACCCGTATGATAGTCTACATACTTATGGTTTTTTCGGCGGAATTTTCACGAAAAGAGGTGTAGGCTGCGTGGCTCCGCATTAAATAAAAATAAAATCTTGTCGTTTTTACAAATGGAATAAAGAATGACTAACCTTTTTCTAAATAAATTGGAGTACGGATTAAGATTTATGAGACGTAATAAAGCCGACTGACATTTGTGCGGGCAAATTGGATTTTATTTTCTCGCCGTAATATGGTCGCTGGGTGAAATTCATTGCTGTCAGTTTCAACACCTTTGGCCCTGGTTTCGACAGCAATATAAGGTATTACCATTCTTCGATTATTTGCAACCACCATCGTATAGTCATCAATTTTTTCTCGACAAACATTAATAAAAAGTATCGATTTTTTCCCGTTATTATTTTACTTAGGTACTTACTAAAAACAATATTCGTGTACTTGGCTGGCTCGTTCGTACTTAGATATGCCCGTCTATGCTTAGAGTTTTCTATATACAGCTTAATGTACGAGTTTTAATAAATATTTCATTATTTTATAGGATAAATTATTGAACAAATTGAATGGAAAACATGCCGAAGTAGCCGCCACACCAGAAGAAGAGGTACATTAATTAATATACTTATTATGTTTATATTTTGCAAATTTACTAATAGGTATTTTTATATTATTATTTATAGAATTTTAAGTGAATTGCAAAATTTACTCTGGTAGCTTATTTATGGGCATATAGTTTTATTGAAATTTCAACGGAAGTAATTTTTATTATTTTTTTTTTTCTTTTTACAGTGTGTAATATGTGTAAATGCCAAAGCAGTCATGCAGACGTATCCTTGTGGTCATAAAGTAGTATGTCGCAGATGTTTCGTAAAAACAATTCAAATTGCATTGGCTCAACGAACGTTACCATTACGATGCGTAATATGTAGAGCGAAAATATTACGATTGAAGCATACGCAGAATAGTAAACTATCGTCAGTGCCGACTTTACAATCTCGTTCGTCTTCCTGCTCGACGTCCAAACAAAGACCGTACTCTGAAATGGTTACCAGGAGTTGTTCGTTGGAGGAAAATCCATGGCCTAACGGAGCTTCCAAATATTCCAGATCGTTACCTGGTATCAACGGAGGTAGCTTTAAATACAGGTCTTCCGTCAATAGATCACATTCTGGTTGGTAAAGCTCGACTTGTCGATATACATTTGCCTTTGAGTATTAATTCGCTTGATAAAAAGGAGATTAAAATAATGTTTATATAGCTGTTGTTTATCGTAAACCAGCCAATTCTATGAGGAAATGCTGCAGATCTTGTTCGTTGAGCTCTTGTTCTTCGGTTAAAGTTCCAAAACCTAGACAATCTGTAGATTGTTCTCGAGTCACGAATACTGAACAGGTGAATAAGTTTAACGAGTATTTCGATGTAGTCCATTTTACGTTCAATATCTTATCGTATTTGTGTTTTTTTGTTTTTTTTTTTTTTTTTTTGTCAAATTATGTAGCGTTGCAGTAAACGAAAAATAGACGAAAATACTTCTGCAGCCAAAAAGGAAACGTTGGATCGAAAAAAGCCATCGTCGTCTTTATCTCGAGAAGAATTAATACAACAATTTCAACGTGATTTCCACGAAGGTCAATTATCTAGTCGCTCATCTTCCACCAGGTAAATATCTAAACAACTGAGAAAAAGTTCGCTAAAAATATATTCTGAATTGTGAATTACTTTATTCAACTATTATGAAAAAAATCGTTAAAAGTCATCGAGAATTGATCAAAAATCTTGAAAATTAGGTGAAATTTGACTGATAATTTGAAAAAAAAAGTTGAATATCATCGAAAATTGGATAATAAATCTACAGAAATAAGAAAAAATTGCCTAAGATTGTAAAAAACCGTGAAAAAATGACTAAAAATTAGACAAAAATTGATCAAAAATCACGAAAAAATGTTGAATAAGACATGAAAATCGTCGAAAAATATGTAAAAAATCGTCAAAAATCATTGAAAATTGGCAAAAAAATTGGCAAAAATGAGTATAAGTCAACCAAAATCGTTAAAAATTACTGAAAATTGAGAAAAATTTCAACAAAAATAATTTTAAAAATGGAGGAAGTTTACCAAAAATTACGAAAAAATGTTGGAAAGCACCTTTAAATTGACAAAAAACTGAAAAAAAGTGGTTGATAATCATTAAAATTTGCGTAAAAATGCGGAAAATTGATCAAAAATCACGAAAAATTCTGCATTTTTAACCAATTTTTTTGCATTTCTGCCAATTTTTCATTCAGTTTCTAATGATTATTAACAATTTTTTTTTCATGATTTTTGATAAATTTTCGACATTTTTAACCCATTTTTGCCAAATTTTTATTCACTTCTCAATTATTTTAAAGAATTCGTGGTTAATTTTTTGCATTTTTTATGAATTTCCGTCAATTTTTTACTCAATTTCCAATGATCTTTAACAATTTTTTTCCATACTTCAAGTCACTTTTCACATATTTTTCAACATTTTTCAGCTTTTCATGTCAATTTTCAATGATTTTTAACGATTTTCTTCATATTATAGGTCAATTTTTACGTATTTTTCAACACTGTTTTGTGATTTTTGATCAATTTTCTGCATTTGCAACTAATCTTTGTCAATTTTTTTACCCAATTTTCCATGATTTTTTACGATTTATTTAATTATTTAGACTAATTTTCACATTATTTTCAATTTTTTTTGTGATTTTTGATCAGTTTTGTGCATTTTTCACGAATCCCTCTTAATTTTTTTACCCAATTTTTCGTGATTTTCAACGAACTTTTTAAAATGGATGGAATATCTCGAAAAACTCTAAAAACTATCATTCCCATCACATTTTTTTCTCATAATCTAGCAGTATTTGGTCAAAAAACTTTTTTCCCGTTGTACATCCCAAAATACCTATTTCCTATTTTGTACAGCACTTGTCCGATTTTCACTTCATTTCGTTTCTTTTTTGTAATTTTAATCGAAACAAATAAGTAAATCTTGTTTCCAAATATTATATTTTTTGGTTAACTCGAGACCGCTCTCTCAAAGCCAGTCTTATAATCATGTGTATCTAATTCTTCATCGATCTAAGCCAATGGCAGAATTTGAACAAATTTGTTCAGTGTTGAGTCTCGCAAGTGAATTTAGTTTTAACAAAAAAAAAGTCAGTATTAAGATTACTGATTTTAAACACCAAAATTTACTCTGAAGATCAAGAATAATTTAATGATATTTATTTACCTTTTCTTCAGGTGTTTACTACGTCTTTTAATCTCGAATTTAAACCACTTAATGCTACTATGGTTGCACAAAAATTACCATACATCCATCTTTTATTTTATTTTTTATTTCATTTTACAGAACCAAACCACCACCGAAACAACCAACGCAAACGCCCAAACGCGTCGATACCACGAAATCGACCAAGCTAGTGACTCGAGCCGAAGTTACGCATCCGGATAAGAAAAAGAATTGCGAACCGGCGTCCGAAAATAGCATCTCTAAATGTCGCGAAAAGCTTACCAAAACCAAGGAGAAAAGTTCCAAGAATTGTAAATTCATAAAGTTAGATAAAAAAGACAAACTGAAGGGGCAAAATGAAAAGGACGCCAAAGCGTGCAAAAAAGAGAAAAAAGTAGACAAAAAGATGGCGAAAGTTAAATAAAAATCTTTTATCGGTTGTCTCTTAAGGCTGTTTTTTTTATTCTCCGTTTTATCCCCTCCTCCTTTGTCCTTTCATTCAATATAAGTTACACTTAAAAAGCTGAACTTTATACCGCACAAGAGCTTCGTATTAGGCATGTGATATAGATTTTAGATATTATCTACCATTTTATCTTCGTAAAACGAATATATGCGTTTTAATTTGCGATACCATTGATTGTAAACTTTGTTAAAAACAAGTTCCTTTAAAAAAAAATATACATTAAATTAAATATTCTAAAAAAAAAAAATGAGAATCGTTATTATTTAAAAAAAAAAAAGAAAAAGTTATATTTATATAAAATATTCCGAAATAAACTGTTACCTTAAATTTAAATTTGTATTCTATACTTGTATTGTTTAGAGGATTATTTTTCTGCTATAGTATTTCTACTACATAATATAAATGTTGACCATTATCGAGGTTGTGTTGAAGCAATAATAAATCTATAGGATATCTTTTAATCACTGTTGTATTTCTATTGGATAGTAATCGAATAATTGCATCAATTCATCGTATTCAACGTCGTTATAAATTATAAATTAAGTACATACAAACGTTGGAAAAATACAAATCGAAAATTTTTAAATACAAATTCAACTGGTACATTTTATACATGTTTTTTATACAATGAGTTCATCTCATTTTTACTTCCTTGAAAATATTGGAATTTAA
This sequence comes from Ferrisia virgata, assembly GCA_900060175.1. Lineage (NCBI taxonomy): Eukaryota > Metazoa > Arthropoda > Insecta > Hemiptera > Pseudococcidae > Ferrisia > Ferrisia virgata. Next base: position 9,962 of record FIZR01013120.1, read on the forward strand.
ATAATGAAATTTTTCTCATCACCGTTGGTTAGTACAGTTTGTTGGTACTTGGTAGATATCAATTCAGTAATTTAAAAAAGAAAACAAATAAAATTAGAAATAAATACTCTTTCGAATGTTTTTTGGTCTAAAATTGAATTCTCAAAAGAATACTCTAATTAACTAAATTCCTTTTGATTATGTTAAACGAGAAATATAAGAATAAACAAGCGAACGACGTGATCAACAGGTAATGTGCGATTAAAAATCTGCAAAAAATTAATATTCGTTAGATTATTCGCCGGGATTTAATTTGGATGGGATACCTAATCGAATACGAACCTTTTCCTTCTAATTTTAGCTGCTGGTATCGTGCTCGGGTCGTCTTTCAAGATGAACCTCCTGATGCCAACACAATGCGTGTGCCAATAGTCCATCCAATCCAGTTCATTCATATCGAAATTGAATAATTCTTTGTCTTTATTGGAAAGCCTTTGCCATAAGCTGACTACGTTGTCGTTTGACATATGCCATTCTTTCGTACTGAAGTAGGATAATACATCTGCTAATTTATGTAGTTTTTGGTACGCATCCATTAATCTGAAAAAATTAAAGATTTGATTACTACTTCATTTCGATCAATAACGTGAAAAAAAATTTTTGGAATCATGGTACTAGAGTTTCCCTCAGCGATGGAAGAACGAGTGAATTTTGTTTCTCGTACTTCTCGTTCTTATTCTTGTTTTCACGAATCAAAATTTTTATTCTTGTTGATTCCGTTTACATTTAGAATTTGTAAACTTCATTCTCAGTTTGTTCATGTTCTCGAAATATTGTTCTCGTTCTCTGTTCTCTGTCTTGTTCGTTTTTGCTCTTCAATTCATCCTCTCCCTCCCCCCTCCTCCCAATTTTTGAAAATTTGACTAAAAGTTGTCAACTTAGTGAAAAAATTAATGAAAACAAGAGTAAGACCCTGCAAAAAATCACTAAAATGCGTTTATACTACGGCAAATCAAGAAATTATCTACTGAAATCCAAAAAAAAAAGAAAAAAAGAAAAATGGAAAAAATAAGAGAAAATAGCTGTTCTTGTTCTTTCAAATGAATTTTCAAGATTACTTCTTGTTTTTCAAAAATGATAAAATGGCTTTCAGTGTTCTCGTTCTTCAATCACTCAATTTCGTTGTTTTTTTTTTTTTCGTTGTAATGCTGTAAAAATCGTATGTTCTTTACGTTTTTGGTTCTCGATTCTTCGTTGTTCTTCCATCCCTGATTTCCCAACTCCCATTTTTGAATTTATAAAAATTATATACAATATAAGTTATTAGAAATATTATAAAATCATTATACTCACTTTGGTTCTTTACCGAATAGTTTGGCAAAACTATCGACGATAAATGCGGGTAAAAGATGTAAAAATAAACAATATAATTTATGAACATATTTATTTTTATTTAAAGTTAAATTATAAGCCCATATCTGGAACAAGACGAAAAAAAAATCACAAATTATTCCATTTGCATAGATTCGTTGTTATATAACACGTTCTTATTAGTCTACTTACCGATAAGGACGATGGCATTTTTGGTTCCTGCATTTCATTCACATAGGTAAATTCCTTCCAGCTGAAAGGTTTTTCTAATAAATCACAACTGTAATTATAGATTGGGATATTTTTCGAATCGTCTGATTTTGATTTAAGCGAATTTTCGACGATTCCGTTTCCGTTAGCGTGTATAATTTCGCCATTTTTATTTCTGTAAAAAATTATAAGGAAAAAATTATTAGGTACCAGTATTATTTATTTTAGGCTCAAAAATAAACTATGTACGAGACTGATTAACGGATCTGTTTAGGGTGGTTTTTGACAATAAATCAGTACTAAATTTTATTTTTATTTATTTATTTATTCATTTTTTTTTTTTGGAAATCTGAAAACGATGGAATCATAAAACTGACTGAATATCAGAATGATTCATCTAGAATGGAGTATTTTCCAATATTGTTTAATGCGGTAAACTTACTTGGTTGATACTCCCCAAGCAGCTGCTATGGCAGCATTTACCACATAGTCACAAGGCACTACATTAGCTTTGCAATTTTTATCCGAATGAAGAGATCTGAGTAATCCCACAGCAGCCGCAGCTACCACACCGGTTGGTCCGTATACATTGTTGATCCAGCCAGGAATAGGCTCTTTGGCCGTTGATATAACTGCACGATAAAATGAAAAAAAAAAAACATAAAAAATAATTTAAACAAGTCAAAATAGTCGAGTATATGTTTCAATTCAACGATTCAGGAATGGAATATAATAATTACCTATGGCAGGTCGGAATATGGTCAAAGGCAAGTTGGCACCTTTGTTTCGGCATACTTCTTCGGCAATGCATTTCGTGTAAACATAAGTATTTGGATATGTACCCAGTAGTCTGAAAGTAACCAGTACTATTTAGTTTCAATTGTTTAGAGTTAAGGTAGATATGTATGTACATATTGAATTATTGATAAAGAGTAAACCATTCATTACTCTTAGCCGAGGGAGTATATGTATTTAGAAAAAATTATAAATCTTGGATTTTAATTAAACGCGTTGGATTTCGATTAAAATGTATCAATGGTAGATTAACAGTAGTGCTGATGAGCGTCCCTCCTCCCTTTTATAAGAGTCTCCAACAAACCTATTATATGGTCACGGTCACAATCTCTTATAACAATTTGTCAAGTTTCATTCTAACGCGTACAAAAGTACCACTTTGTGTAAGGCATTTCGAGATAAGATAAATAATATGCACTCAATGCAGGGTGATTCACTCTGACTCATGCAATCAGACTATTATACCTTAGGTAACAACGTAGCCTTTTCAATCAGTCTGTAACATTGATACGTAACGTAACTGTCAAATGCATGTTTATATGTAGTATATGATTTTCAAATTATTTTTCAATTTACATAATTTAATCATTCGCTCCTTTGGTCTGGGTATGTTTTTAAAATTACCTTTGAATTTAATTACTAGATTGTGCGTGTAGCATGCCAAGTTCGTTAAACTGGTACCTATATATTTATGTGCGTATGGAAAAATTAAATGCGTGATACGACGTGACGTAACAAGAATCAAAATGATGGTCCATCGCATGTTGGTAATACCTCGCTAGAAGATGACTTATTGAGCACGTGTAAAACAACTGAAGCTGAATACGAAACAGACAAGCTAACTCCAGAACATCCGATTTTTAGACCATTAAAAACTCTCGAGGTAAGACTTGAATGTTAAGAGATCTTGTTAATATTTAATTACTGTAAGTAGATCACATGAATGAAGCTTGTACAAAAGCTAGAGTTATTTGAGGCCAGATTTCAAAAACTCAGTAAAAACGAAAACCAAAAACTAAAAAAATCAAAAACTGAATTAATAAAATAGTGATAAGCAAAAACAAACAATTTTTTTTTTGTTTTTTTTTTCGTTCTTGATTTTTTTTTGAAAGTAAAAATACGAATAGATACGTAGTAATCAAATGTAATCGTAAAAATAATCTTATTTTCAGTGGTGTGCTCAGCAATTTAAGGGCTCCGTGACAACTTGAATAAATGGGCTCTATATTCTGAATATGCCCCTCCCTTTTCATATTTGATCCTTTTGATCATACTGTGACTGATCAAAATTCTATCCGAGATTTTAATATTTATTTCATCTCTGCTCTTTTGTTGATTGATCAAACCTTTTAAAAATGTTAAAAAAAATAAAAACTGTGCAAAAATATGTAAAAAAAAAAAAAAAAAAAAAAAAAAAATAAAAAAAATTATCTGAATGGGGGAAAAATTTAAAAAAAAAAAAAAAATGGGAAAAAAAATAAAAAAAAAAAAAAAAAAAAAAAAAAAAAAGTTAAAAAATTATCTGAATTGGGGAAAAATTTTACACAAATTGTTAAAAATATGCAGAAAACTGATGAAAAATCTCCTACAAATGTTAAAAAATATATGAGAATTTACCTGAAATATTAAAAAAATTCTTAAAAATCATCTAAATTTGGGCAAAGTTTTGATACAAAATGCTTAAAAGTGAAGAAAAGTGGTTGAAAATTGAAAAAAAAATGTAGATGATTAATTGATGGGAAGTTACGAAAAAATGTTAGAAAAATATGCAAAAAATTGACTAAAAATCTCGAAAAAAAATCTTAAAAATCATTGAAAATTGAGTAAAAGTTTGACAAAGATGAGTGAAAAGCGCAGAGAATTGATCAACAATCACGAAAAAAAGCTTAATAAAAATGAAATTAACACATAAATATGAAAACAATTTCAATTTTTGGTGATTTTTAATCATTTTTTCTATATTTTTGCTAAATTTTCACATATTTTCCATTATTTTTGTCAAATTTTTATCTAAATTTTGATAATTTTTAATAATTTTTGATCAACTATTGTTTATTTTTCAACATTTTTTTGAAATTTTTAAACAATTCTCATTGATTTAACAACTTTTGGTCAATTTCACTCATTTCTGTCTAGAAGTGGATTGGCTCTTAAAATTTTACTGGGGAAAACTTGATCCATTAGGGTGCTTTATGACGAATAATTTTTAGTGATTCATGAAAAAGGGGGAGGGATTACTGTAATATTTCAGAAATTAAAATATACACAACCCGAACGAAGGAAGGGTGAAAATTTTGGAAAATCTTGAGTTCAGCAGATTGAAAAATGAACATATTGACGGTTTTTTCAAGTTTTCAATGCCGAATTTATTTAATTACAATTTTCATCAAAATTTGAACCTATTTTCAAATTTTTTTTTTAAATTTTTCTCAATTTTTACTTCTTTTTCATAATTTTTTGGTAATTTTTGATCAATTTTCGGCTTTTTCCATTTTTTCGTGATTTTTGTTCAATTTTCTACACTTTTTACACATTTTCGTAAATTTTTTACACAAATTTCGTTAACTTTTAACGGTTTTATCGTATTTTTGGCCAATTTTCACATTTTTTTCGAGATTTTTGATCAATTTTTTGCACTTTTTACCCATGTTTATCAAATTTTTATCCAATTTTTGTTGTTTTTTAATGTTTTTTGGTCAATTTTTACTTCATTTTCTACATTTTTTCGTAATTTTTGATAAATTTCGCGCATTTTAAACTCATTTTTGTGAAATTTTTACCTAATTTTCAATTATTTTTAACAATTTTTTCACGTTTTCGGTCAGTTTTTAGATTATTTCCAAATTTTTTGTGAGTTTTGTTCCAAGGCTCAAAAAACCTAAAGAATTAAAATAAAAAATTTTTTTTTTAAAGTCAATACTTTTTCCAATTTTTTACGTTTTTAGTCAAGTTTTCCGAAGGGAAATCCTGACTTATGCAATCGTCCGGTTTAATGTTTTTTCTTTAATTTTTTTATGCAGTTCTCCTGAGGGAAAAAATGAATTACTCTGCCCCATACCCGCCAAAATTGCTGAAATTTGAAATTTTGCCAAAATTTACCTACTGTATTTTTCTATTAAAGTTTGAATGGTCCATGATCCAAATTGGGAGAGGTCCATTTTTGGGAATGAGGGTAACAGGATGTGAAAAATCGAAAAGTGAAAAAGTTTCACTGCCAATCGATAGAAAATTAAAAAAAAACATAAAATTTAAAAAAATGAACTTTTTACGTCGATTACAGATCAAGAAATCGGTCCATTTGGACTATTTTATGAATATTTTGATGATTGCTCGTCTTGTACAGGTTGTACTAATTTACCTAGAGGGTTGAAACTTGGTAGGTAGTGCCCAAGGGGTGTCTTTTGGGGAGCCTCGACTCACCACTCCTAATCCATCCCATTACGGGTCCAAGAAAATTATTTTTTCAACGTTTTTGATTAATTGTTCATCTCCACAGGTCGCACTAATTGAGCTAGCGACTTAAAACTTTACAAACAGGTCAGGGATATATGCAGAATGTGCCAACCTTTTGGGAATCTGAATCATTCCTGATCAAATGGACCTTTGCTACAGCCTCGGAAAGGGAGTTTTTTCATTTTTAGATTTTTTCCGAATTTAACAACAAATATGAGTAATTTTAATAGATTTCCATTGAAATCTTTTTTTCACCGTCGATTTTTACGCCACCATAATGAAGAGGTTAACGGTCGGTTATCTATTTAAAAGTATACCCACACTTTTTTCCAAATTTATACTCCAATCCATGGCAATTTATTATCGCGGGAGAAAATTCAGGAACCAAAAAATGTACCACTCTAAAACATCGATACGATGTATTCAAAACCTGTGTACAACGAATGAGGGACGTGGACAACAGGAAAACCTGACTCGGAAAGCATCGGAACTCGAAATTTTTTTTTTTTAAATTGGACATGGTTTCGAGAAGAGAAAGAAGAACTCAAAACTGATACGCTCTTATTTACGTTCTTATTCCATCTCAATAGGTTGAAAATCGTCAGTTCTGAATTGATTCTAATGCCAGTGAAAAAAATAAAAACCATTAAAGCACAAACAAACTATATGAATAATTCAGAATATTCGTACAATGCGAATGTCATCAATTTCGAATGTGTAATCAATTGCAATAATAAAAATTCAATCGAGGTCGTATACAAATGACGAAAAAATTTGCCAAGCAATACGTTATGTAGTATAAATTCCAAATAAAAATTTTAAAATTCATCTTCACATTGGTTTCAATACTACACCGCCGTGTATAATCGAACGATGAAAAAAATTCCATCGATGAGTAATACTTTTATTAAACGTATAAAAATTCATCGTAAAATTCCACACAAATACATTGCTTCCATTGATACAGCTCACTGTCACGTCATACCCAGACCTATATATACATAAAGTTATGCGACGCATCTCGAAGACCACATATAGTTCGCTTATTTAACTAGCACGTGTCAAAAGAAAAATACGTACATCATTATTATATTATCATCAACTGGTACTCGACGAGTCCAGCTATGAGATTTATTACCCTCGTTTACGATTCGGGTGCAAGGTTACACAGCTTATTTACAATACCAACAAAACAGTAGGTAAAATATACGTCATCAAAGATGATAGGATTCTTACCCGGGCGTGATCCTCTCTAAGGTTTCATCGTTCAGTTTATCCACAAGCAACATCAAGTTCTCCGACGAAATAGGCGAATCGTATAACTTCTCTTCTATAACCTTTCTGTCGGCGCAATTTGAAAATGCAGTCGATACGTGTACGAAAGACTGTAAAAAAAAAAAAAAAAAAAATCGACACCTTTACAATGATTAACCGGTTACCAATACGAGCATCAAAGGTATATAAAAAGTAGATTTTTTGCCAATGATAAGAAATAAGAACTCGATTGCGACTGATTTCCTTATATTTGGAATTCTCACCGTCGCCAGTGCTTATACTAAAATAATGCATATGGTAGGTCTGGGGCTCTATTAGTATAAATAATGTTACGAGTATACAATAAACGAGACCGGACCGGTTCATTGTATAAAGGTCACTGCTTCGCAGACATCGTAGTCGCTTCGTTGGTTAAACCATATTATGACCATGATCGTGGATTTTTTTTTTCCAAAGCAGATGTACAACAAAGCACCTAAGGTCGACCAATAAACTCGTAGGCCTTCTGCAATTACATAGAATTGATTAAACGAGATCGTTACTTTTTCGTCGTCGTGTTCTAGGAGTTTTATTTTTTTTTTTTTTGGCGAATATTAAATGAGAGATCTTTTTTTTCTTCTTCTTCTTTCTCAGGACGATTTAATCGACCTCTAGGCGGTTTTTGACAACGGAACTGGATACACTGCTTATTCGACAATTCCGAATTGATTTACATTTGAAACGAAATACCTACGTAAGAATAATTTTGCATGGTATACTTCCTATACTTTATTCTACAGGTTTGAGTAGAGTTCTGGCGATGTACGGTAGTTGAAATTTTGTTGTAGAATAAATTTTATTATTATTATCGAAAGTGTATCGAGTCTACATAATGTTTCCACTATAAAATTGACACGTTTTTTTCCTAATGAAATCACCAGTTTCTTCGAATAAAACGCTGCGAGTCAAATGTAAATAATTTATCGAAGTATTAACGTATTATCTAGTATTACTTAGGTGGCAGTTATGATTTTACCTATCCCACCCTCCACCCCCACCCCCACCCCGGAGGCGCAATCAGTATTTTTGTAAGGTGCCTAGAATTTTAAGAAGATATACAAAAGGCAGAAACGTTATGTTACAATTATCATGTGGGTGCAATTTTTCGAAAAATTTCTCTCGTAGGGGCAAAAATTTAATGAAATACTAAATTTCATTGCACGTTGAAATTGATTTATTCCGCTACCGGATCCGTTTCAAACTTGTTTCTCAAGGGAAAGGGAGAAGAGGAGGGGAGGGACGAAAGCACGAAAGCCCTTACCCGAGGTTGAGGCAACGCTTTCGTGTAAGTCAACACTTCAGCTGTGGAGTAGAAGGGTTTTGAAAATTTTTCATGATCTTTTTCAAAACTCAAAGATATATATTTCGAGCGAAACGAGAATGAAAATTTTACAAAAATTTCAGAGATGCAGGGTCAAAAAATGACATTTTTTTGGCATAAAACATTTTTAAAACCCTAGTCAACCACACATGTAACAAATGTCGCAGGACGAATGTACCAGTATTGTACCCCTCAGTACAGATTCACCCTAGCTTGACCTTCATTTACATGTACTATGAAGTTGCATACTCATCTATTTGAAGGGGCAATATTTTCGTGTTGTTTTTTTTTCTTCTTTTATAATACTACTGCTAGGTACATATCAAAAATTATTCATCTGTACACGCTCCTCCCCCCCCCCGGTGTACCAAAAGCTGCAAAATCATTCGTTTGTATGATTATAATTTTTTTCAAGAGTCAACTTTTATAAAAATAATGATTTCAATAAAATTTATGCAAATTAATTTTTTCTTTTGAAAAATTATTTCCATTATTTTACGTTCTTCGTACTCTAATGCAACGAAAAGTGAAATTTTTAACAGGACGCAGCGTAACTCATACCCAAATTGACAATGCCTTTTCGATTAGGAAAAAAAGTCCAAGTGTTGAACTTCTGTAAATGTGAGGAAAAGTTGAAATAAAAACAGCAAACTTTTTCGTGCCCCTCAAAATTCACTGCCAGAGGCAAAACACCATCAACCCCCTTGGTAAAACCGCCACTGCGTGGTGGCTTCTTTTCTGATTGATGAAACGGTGGGGTGAAAAGCTACAAATTTTCAGGCGCCGAAATTGATTTGGATGTTGGGGCCGTATGGTGGGGTGGAGAAGAAGATTAAAGTTCACAAATTTGGCTATTATTTTGAAAAAAATTTTAATTTTCAACTACCGACACTGAAGGGTGAATACCGAAAAGTGAATTTCCAATGAACGACCCCCCTCCCCCCCACTTCCACCCACCTAAAATTCATTTTAACCATTTTTGACCATTTAGAGAATTCCAGTTCAATTTTGGCTGAATCTACTCGTAAATATATGTTTTTCAATGTTATGCAAATCTTACTAAAAGCTTCCTAATGGCCCAATATGTCCCAAAATGGCTCAACATGGGCACAAAATGAACGCTTGAAAAAATTACAAGTGGTAAGGAAAAAATACATGAAGCTTAATAACACAAAAGCACATTTACAACCCTCATTTGCGGCCCAATTCGCATTTTTTCCTAGTCTATGACGAGCTGAAATGGAGCTAAAAAGTCAAAATCTAAAAAAAAGGTACGTATACAATGGGACGTTTCAATTTTAGGTTTTTTCCAAAATTTGAGGGTGCTTTGAAAAAAAAGTTGCGAAATGACGTCAAATGAACGTGCTAAAAATTTTAGATCCCTAAATTAACCCTCACCCTATCCTCTTTTGGTTTAAAACTTTAAAATTTATGTGAAAAATCGAAAAAAAATTCTTCTTTGTTCGATTTTTTGGTACTAACGTGTCATAGTAGACCACATGAGACCAAAAACCAACCATTCGCGATTTTTTTGCTTTTCAAAGATTGTACAACCAAGTTTAAAAATGACAAAATCGAATATTTCGAATTTTTTTGAAGTGAAAAAGCAAAAAAAAATATTTTCATTTCTTATGTCACAAAAAATGATAGGATTTTCTATTTTTACTCCATTACCTCGAAAAAATTTTGAATAATTGATTTTTCCCATTTTTAAACAAAACTATGAAACCCCTAAAAAGAAAAATAAACTGTGAAAAGTTTTTTTTTGATGTTATGTTGTCTACCATGACACGTTAACACCAAAAAAATTTTTTTCTGAATTTTCATATGAATTTCAGAATTTTAAATCAAGAAGGGATGGGATAAGGGTCAAGTTAGATACCCTAAATTTTTACCACGTTAATTTGATGTAATTTCGCAACTTTTGTTTTCACATCGCTCTCAAACTTTCGAAAAAAAAACTAAAATTGAAACGCCCTAGTTAAAAATCCCTACAAAATCTACGTGCCAAATTCTAGTCCTCTACATCAACTTATATGAAGGAGTTTGGCATGGAATTAATTTGTAAAACATCAAAAACCACTTTTTTAAGGCTGTGAAGGGATACAATGAAATTGAAAAGTTGAGATCCACAAAAGATACCAGCAGATCAGCTCGTAGGGGGGGGGGGAATTGTATTGGTTTATCTTCTTAAAATTCAGTTTCTGATGTTCGCCTGAGTGATACACTAAAAATTGTAATTCAGCTCATTTCTCTCCCACAACTTGACGTAGGAGGCTGACTTTTGGATATGCTTTACAACCAACGAACAATTTTTGCTATAGCAGCCCTCCAGCACACCCTCCCACAAATTTAAGAATAACTGAATTTTGATCGAAGGGGTCATCTTCGCTCAAAAATATCAAATCCACCGCCAATCCAAACCTACTTTTCAAAATTGACCAATTTCGTTCACTATCGAGCTGAGAAAATTATTTGGGGTGGAATTAAACGTAAAAAAAAGAATAAATATCTGACACACCGAGCTAAACATCGTCTCAATGATTTTCTAGGATTTCGGAACTGATTTCTTTAATGCTCCCCCTCTCCATCCACCGTAGGTCGATAGTCTGTAATAGCCTGGTATTTATTGGCAACGTGACATAAAAAACCGGATAAAAAGAGACGAAACCTCCTTATTTCTACTGCTGATTGTTGCAGTGTGGAGGGAGGGAGAGATAATTTTTGGATATGTTATACAGCTTCTGATTCTCTATCGATTCGTTCATTAGCATACAATTTTTGCGGTTTTTACTTCTCAGCATTTCCTTCCTTAGTGTTACAATGTTGGACGTAACCGAATTTCAACCCAAGGTTATCATCGCTCGTATACCCATACACTTATATTGCACCACCGATCAAAGCCTATTGGTCAATTTCGAGCAGTTTTAGTCTGTGTTGAGTCGAGTAAATGATTTTAGTCTTCCGGGAAAACAATAAATACATATCTAACATGACCGAAAATTATTCTAATGGTATTTGGAGACCTATAAATGGATTTTTTTTTTAAACGCCCTTCACATCCACCCAAGGTCAATAATCCGTACTCCGTGGTAGTCGGATTCTCTTTGATAATATGACATGAAAAATCAGGCTAAAAATGGCAACTTTTCATAGATATAGGTAAAACTAGGTATACTTGTAAATTACATTGTATATGTATGTAGGTCGTGAAAAAAAAAATTGTAATTGTGGTATATTTGGTACGAGTAATTGGATATCTCAAGATAATATAAGCCTACGTAATATTTTTTACGATAAATGAATTATTTTCATTGTAACTTTGGAAATATGCGAACAAAAATTTTTTTTTTTTGAATTATTCCAGTACAAGTAAAGCACGTACTTACACATTTGTTTATCTGATACCTGCACACATTCGGAAATATATGCCTAAATTAAATACAATTACAGTGGTTTACGTTAGACCGATTGCCCATATGATATAACAGATAAACCAGTCGTTGACCTTGACCGTGAAATTTCATATACGTTCGTATAGAGCCTACAAACGTACAGATTGATTTCTTGTTTACGTATCGAACATTGATAAGGTATAAACTGACGAAGTAAGTAGTCTAAGTACATATTTTCATCGTCAAAATGATTGTTTTTTCACTAGAAATATTACTCAATGTAATTTTTTCGTATGTGATTATTAATTTACGCGATGAATCATTTAATCATTCACCATCAAAACAGATTAAATCACTTTTCTTATACTACAACAATGTATGATTAGATACCTACCTAATTAAATAGGTACCTAACCGATTTGTTTAAAATTTTGAAAATGTTCATCAAAAACTGACTCATCGATTAATTACGTTCTTACGTTCTTAAAAAATATATGTAAATACAATCTGGTCACCTACTATGAAATATTAATTACCTCCTGTTCGAGGGAAATACCAGCAGAGTCACATTCTAGTGAATAGAAAAATACTATTAGAATATATCTTCATAACGTAAAAAAAATATGTTGATGGTAAAACAGACGAGCGATGGAAAAAAACACCCTGAAACTAAAGCATATATACTTATGGAAATAACGTTAAATCATTTGTAGGAAAATTGTTCTTTCTTTACCTATTTCTGCAGTCTCCATAAACGTGGAAACTATTACACATAACTATGAATTCCAAATTCAGCGTACGTGAGTTTTACAACTGCTAAGAATTAAAGTGAGTTATGACATGAACCATTCTAACGTAAGATATCCGAGTCTAACTTGGTAGCGAAAAGTTTTCATTTAAATCCAAATGGGATTAATTTACTACTGCTAGTAGTAAGTTGGAAGGTACAAAATTCAAATAGTTATACTGTATTGGACGATAGAATAAAATTTAGGTCTGAGTAACTATTTACAGAATACACGAAAAGGAATAAAATTCACATAGAAGATACCTGCACGCTCATGTTCAGTATTTCAAACTCACTTCTTACGAGTATCTAGTTTTTCGCATTTGTAGAGAATTTAGAAACTGAATTATCGTTCAAGGTTTCGGCCGAAATTGAAAAATACAAATTCGTGCTTTTTTATACGATGAAAATTCGTAGGATTTTCTTGTTTTCGCGTTTCTTTGTGATCGGTGGGAACCCTGATCATTGTAGATATGAGTTCACGAAAACACGTGCCAAATCGAAATAAAAAAAAAAAAATGTTTACAATACGAAATAAAAATTTATAAGTAAACTGCCTATTCTACTAAACTCGTGTGAATTTGTTCTTCGACTAGACCAGTACATACGCGTGTAAAATTAATAATTACCATTAAGTAATAAGATTAATAACAATTGTCTGAATTTCCCACATTTTGATGAGGAAAAAAAAATGCAAAAAATAGTTTATTAGAATTTTTGTTTCAAGGATTCAACCGATTTTGGATAAATAATCTAATTACAGGCCTATGCTATTTACAAGATGAATATAGGTGCATACATATATATTTTTGGCGTTTAATCAATTTTAGTTACAAATGCTAAGGTCTCAGCCCACCACAATTGAAGAAATTTTAAACCTTGGCCCAAGTAGAGAAAAATTATTATTTTTGATTCGTATATTAGAACCATTATTTCGTAGGGTAATCACACAAAACCTGATATCTTGGCAACAATTTTAATTCGAATTAAATATATTTGTTGCTTGGGAAGGGCGTTTTTTTTTTTTTTTATGATTTTATCAATGTTTTACATCCTGCATCTATTTGTATAACTACGCCACATCTATCATTAATTATTCAAACAAATAATTTGCATTTATGTTAAATGCGTATCGTTGTTTTTTTTTAAATGATTTTTTGCCGGATTCATACGCAGATGAATGATGCATTTCGTGCATCATAATGTCAGATGTAAGAGTATAATACCTAGATATAGGGTGTCCTTATAATTATATTTTGGATCATCAAGCTGACGACATCTAAAGCTATTCTAGCTTAGATCCTGCGCAGGAGTTACTCTGGGGATTGATAAGGAAGCTCAACATAATTTTATATGCTTTGGCTTCTGACTTGGGACTTATTGGCAAAAAAAAACATTTATTTTAAAAAAACCACAAACATGCATTCTCTATTTAAAATCTAACGGAATAAAAACATCAAAATTAGGTAATATGCAATAATTTAAATTTTATTCTTGGATAAGAATAGGCGAAATGCCTCCTCAGATTTTTAAAAGTTTTACTTGTCATCATTTGGCACTACTAAAGAAATTTTCGGAATATTGAAGAAACGAATTTTTACGAAAAAAAAAAACTACATTCATCCATAATAGAGCAAAAATTATGATTTTAATCCAAATGTTAAGAGTTGAAATGTGTCTAATGATGTAATTTAAAAAAAAAATTTCTCATCTTAAGAGGGATAAAATTGAAAAAAAAACTTTGAATTGCTGCAGGTGCGGATCCTACGAAGCTGGATATATGTTTTGTTAAATACAATTTTTAGGAATTTTTTTCGATTTTTTCGGGGAATTGGGCCGTTATTAAAAATTTAAAAAGTACTGAAAAATGCAGCTTGTCAATACGATGAAAATGAACAAAAGTGAAGTTATTCAGCATAAAATTCTATTCCAGATTATGACATTAGAATTTTGGTCAAGTAATATAATTGCAAAATTGCAGGCATGGATGAAATGGGGGGGGGGGGATGAAAGCCCAAAATGCAGACGCGAGGTTTGAACTAAAAATAATCGCTGGATACGTATTTGGCATGCCCAAATTAGTCCAAAAGCACTCCTTCATAATTTTTTATCCCCAATTTTAATATAAAAAAAATTGCAATTTTGTTCAAAACGTTAATTGCAGACTAAAGGCCACCCCCTCCCCCACTTTTGGGGTAACATCTAAGTTGTTCATGTAGATATTGTTTTCACATAAATCGGACCTTCGGATACGATTGTGAAATCAGATTCACAATTCGACCTTAACTGATACCTTATTTTGAGCATGTCAGATATTTATAAGTATATTTTAAGCCTGATTTTCTGTGTCATATTGTCAGTGAAACCCAGGCTATTAAGGTTCATAGACCTACGGCGGAGGGAGGGGGATATTAACTAAATCCTTTTTAGGGTCCTAGAAGACCATTACGACCATTTTTAGCGATGTCAGATATTTATTATTATATTTTCATCTTTTCCCCTCAAAGCTAAAAATCATTATCTCAGCTCGATACCGACCAAAATCGATTAAATTTGAAAGATAAGCTTTGACTGTCGGCGAATTTGATACTCTGGAGTGGGGATAATTTCGGGACAAAATGAAATTGTGCTCGAATTTGGGGGAGAGGATGCTGAGAGGCTAAAATTGCAAAAATTGTTTATTGTTAAGTCAATCGATAGATAATCCAAAGTTGTATAGAATACCTAAAAAATAACCACCTGGCTTAATTAGAAGGGGAGATATGAGTGCTTTTTCCCTTTCCGACCTTGAAAAATGGCTGTTCCCACTCTATCTCCCCACCAAAATGAGCAAGGAAGTTGAAATTTAGTATGTACATTCAGTAGGAGCCCCTAGATGTACTTTTAGAGAGTTCTAGCTTTTCAGCTCCATTGCATCCCCTCACAGCCCCAGAAATGTGGTTTTTTGGTCAGGTTTTCTCATTTTTTGAGTTTGTTTATCGTATAACTCTCCTCCAAACAGAGCTAGGAATCTGAAATTTGATATGCACATTTAGTAGGGATCTTAGATGTGCTTTTTTTTGCAGTCCCGACTTTTCCGCCCCATTACACCCCCCTCACAGCCCCGAATAAGTGGTTTTTTGGTCGTTTTTTTCTTATTTTCTGAGTCCGTTCCTTCCATATCTTCGCTTCAAATTGAGCTGGCAAGTTGAAATTTGGTGTGTAGATTTAAAAGAAGTCTTAGACGTGTGTTTTGAAGATTTTGACTTTTCAGCTTCATGGCACCCCTCCTACCCTTTATGAAAATGCGATGCTGTTTTTTTTACTGTAGATTAAAATCAATTTTGGTTCAAATTCGGCCAATGAGCTGAGATCGGTAACCGATTAGATGCATATGAGTAAGAATGACCTTTAATTGAAATTTTGTCAACTTTAAATTTTGGGATGGAGATGGTGAAAGGTATAAAAATCATGAAAATTTTTTGTTTTTGCACCAATTCCCAGTAAGCCAAAAGTAGCATAGAAGAAGTAGAAGATGGATTTCTGAAAACTTCTATTTGAGGAGCTGAGAATCAAAACTCACATTTGACAAGTAGGTAAATTTTTGGTAAAATGCAAAATAATATTCAAGCTCTAATCTACGTAATTTTGGATCTCAGTAGTGGTTTCCAATGTTCTAGTACATTCAGAAAAAGTAATGAT
>FIZR01013121.1:0-14529 GCA_900060175.1 Ferrisia virgata
TTCAAGCTTGGATTTTAATTTTGCTAATTTTGACTTTTGATGATCTTGCTCATTTCAACTTTTTATATAGATTTGGATTCTAATCTATTCAAATTAAGATGTTTCAGACTTTTTAGGATTTAGGGACTTGGGGATTTCAGAGGGTTTGGATCGTTCTCTTCCCTACATTTTACGGACATTTATTCAGCGTTAAATTGACAAATCTACTTTTACATCTTGTACAGACGCACGTCACTCCTATTCAGCAATTTAAAAAACACCGCTGATAAATCTTCAAATTTCAATACTATCGATAACAACTGGTAACTGCTCTGCGCATTGCGCATCCATTTCGATACACACACGAGTTCGCTTATACAGATGCTTTCCGAACATCATCGAACTTTTCCGGAAATCTGACACTCTCGCTGCGGTAAGAAATCATATTAAACGCCTTTCGATGTTAAATGGTGGGAGGCACGTTCCTGCGGATGCCTTCAGAACCAGCAGGAATGTTCTTAACTAACTTACGTTCTGTTCCTCATCCCAGTAGCGCGTTCGATGGCCCAAGACGCGTTGTTTCCCCTTTGGTCACCAACGTTATCTGTGTTCTTCATTCGCACTTCGCGCGCTACCACCTCCCTGCCGGTAAACTGAAAGTGGCAGGGGGTCCTGTTGGGGTTGAGGAATCGCTATTAGCGCTTCCCCTCGGGCAGAGTGGTAGGTGTACCCTGCTATGAAGCACGAAAGGGCAAGTGTGATGATGTGACTTGGTCTTACTGGTTCCTGCCATATGACCAGCAACAATGTTCTTAACTCACTTATGTTCTGTTCCTCATCCTGACAGTATGTTTGAAGCTACCAAGTACAACTTGTTCTAGGATGTTTGTGCTTCGTCAATACATGTCATTCTCGCCTGATATATCCTTCCTTCTGCAAGATATAATATTTTCGGCTGTCCATGTATCGTTACAACTCCGAAATATCAACCAACTAAAAACCACGACTTTCGGAGCGTACCTCTGCTGGATTCAGTGAACAGCGCTCCTAAGGGATTTAGTTATGAACAACTCGATACTAGGATTTTCTGTAATCCTCTTACTGCTGTGACTTGCAGATTGGCAGCTTGTAATTTGAGTGTCTAAAATGAACACCAGGGTTGCAATGAATCACGGAAATGCGTGATCCAAATCACAAATCAAGGATCACGTTTTCAAAATGTGATTTGAATCACAGATCATGGATCATGATCAATGATTTTTCATTCTTGATTCGTAAGCATTTTTAGATCACTTTCACGAATCACTTTACTTGTACTCTTTTGGATTTTTTATATACAAGGATGAAATCAAATCGTAAGCCATCAAGAGCAATAGTTCAAGACAACTAAGACAAGTATATTCGAACAAATATCGACATAATGAATCGTTATTTAGATTTAGAAACAAGGAACTTCATTCGTACTTCATACTCATGGTTCATTTATTTTGAAAATTTAAAAAATTTCAAATCATAGATCACAAATTAGATGTACTTTTACCAGTGAATCATGAATTACGAATTACACTAAAAAAAACGATCTAAATCGCGGATCACAGATCATGTTCTGTGATTCGAACCATAACCCATGGTTCATTTTCAAATGATCCGTTGAAACTCTAATGAACACTAAAGATCAGGAAAAAACTGGAAAAAGTTACACTTTTTAAGTAATAAGTTAATGATCCAAGATCAATTATGGAGGCGGCTAAGGTGGTGATTGCACAACACCCAGGCCAGTCTGCTATGAAGAGGGAGCTTAAAGTTAGAACCAAGCTGAAATGAGAAAAAAATCCGATGTACATGAATATAACTGAAATAATCAGTAATAACAAAATTTTCAATTTTACCAAGAGTGATTGCTGATCATTTCAGTTACAGCTACAGTAACTGGTTCTTAAATGATTCACTTCTGTTTTACAGTTGCTGTTTTTAATTAAAGTTATTGACTATTTTAGATGCAATTATCAGTTATTCAAGTTACAGGTAGAAATTACTGATTATTTCAGTTACAATTACTGGTTATTTAAGTTATAGTATCTGATTACTGTAAATAAAAACTTCAAGTGTAACGAAAGTGAATCAGTTAAGAACCAGTAGCTATAGCTGTAAAGTATAATTATAATTGAAATAATCAGTAACTGTAAAACTTGACCCTCAGCCAGAACTGCAAGTGAAATTCATTTTAATCAAAACCCCCAGAGCCTTTACCCACAACCTCATGGGGAAAATAATTTTTTCTGATTAAAAATTAATTTTTCTGAATCTACGCTACGAAAACTACGCATATATCTAATAAATAATAATTTCCAAATGACTTGTTTGTTTATTCAAGAAAGACCAGCATTTTAAATACTGTATGATTGTACTCGCACAACACTAAGCCGATTACAAACCAATATACATCTGCAGTCTGTATATAGGCCTATGTACTCTGTACATTGCACCTTTTCTCCAACTGCTCAATCCAAAAATGCCGCTGATTGAAAAATCGTATAGAAAAAAATCGTTCCAACACGATGATCGCAATAAACTGGTTCGATAGATTTGTGATTAAAGGGGAGATCAAAGTACAGTATAGACACGTGCCTTTTCACAACAGTAGAACAGGTGTAAGAAAGCACCTGCTGGTATCAATCGCGTATCATCATCCGCATATACCGCCACCGAGATTGAAAAACCTTACCTTACGCGACCTATGGCGACACCTGCTGAAAAAAATGAAACGATATCGGTTTTTGTGTGCGCCAAAGCGATCAACGTCTTTGAATCGGTCGTGCATAAATTTTACTTTTATTGTACAAATGAAGAGCCTAATCGTTTACGAAAAATATTCGATAAACGGTAACCGCAAAAGTGACTGTTCGCGTTCACTACAGGAAACTGAGTAATTATACTCGATAATCGGTACGATAAAAAGTGGTAACTGGTGTATCTGTCCTGGGTGGTAATATCGGTGTGCTTTGCAGTGGTTTATGCGAGACTACGTGAGCGTTTATGTTTATTAGGTAATTTTTTGTTAAAGGATGTGGGTTTGGGTGAGATTACACAAAGGCCCAGTTCATTTGACCAATCCATTATTAGCTAAGATTTTCTTTATCGTGTTGGGTGTTCCAAGGGGTACCTCAGAGTTGGAGGAATAGTTGAACGAATGATCAGCAAAAAGTTGAAATAAAATATTTTAAATGAATTTATATAATTTCATGTAAGAAACAGAATTTTAAGAATGAGTGATATCTGGTTTATCAGTAGTTGAATTTCTCATGTTGAAAATTATTAGAAAGTTTTCAAAATTTTACGTCAGGTAATAATTTATTTATTGATAAATTGTGTTACAATTTTAACGTGGATCTTGACTCCAATCTTTGGTCCGATTTTCTACGTTATATTGTCAATGAAAGCCAGACTATTACGGTCTATCAACCTATGGCGGATGACAAGGGGGGTAACATCAAAAAAATACGTTTTGTAGTTTTAGAAGAACGTTACGACTATATTTGGCCATGAAACATACTTATTGTTATTTATTTTTTCCCCCGAAATTAAAAATCATTTGCTTAGCTCGATACCGACCAACATCGATCAACGGCGGATTTGATATTCTGTAGGAGGAAGCTTGGTAGAAGCCATAGATGTACCTTTTGAGGGTTTCCACTTTTCAGACCCATTGCGTCACCTTACAGCCTACAAATAAGGTTTTTTGGATGCATGTTCTTATGTTTTAAGTTTTTTTCCTCACATAACCGCATTCCAATTGAGCTAGGAAGTCATATAGTAAGGGGCCTACTTGTGCCTTTTGGTGATGTTTGCTTTTTAACACCATTCCATTTACCCATCTTCCCCACCCGAATCACCGATTAGGAAAAAGTATTGCAAAACGATGATTTTTTAGCCTCCATTTTGGGGTCCTATTTATTAATATCGAAAGATGTTTAATAGCACATTCTTGAAAAATCGTCAATAATTGGCCATCAACAGTTGACCGTCATCATTAGATGACATTAGTGGACTGTCAACAGTGTGACGTCACCATTGGGCTGACATCAGTGGATAGATTTTTATGGCCTGGAAAGTATTCAGTGGACTTATTTTATGAAGGACTAATTTCATGATTTTAAGTTGAAATGTTGAGAAAAATTAAAGATGCGATCTCACTGAACATATTTTATGAAGAATTGATTTTATGATTTAAAATTTAGCTGTTGAGGAAAATTCGAGATGTTATTAGCGGACCGTCAACAGTGTGACATCATCATTGGACTCACATCAGTGAACGAATTTTTATGGTCTGGAATGACATTAGTGGACTTATTTTATAAAGGATTGATTTCATAATTTGAAATTAAAATGTTGAGAAAAATTAGAGATGTTATTTGTGGACTGTCAGTAGTGTTATGTCATCATTGGACTGACATCAGCAAACGAATTTTTATGGTCTGGAATGACATTAGTGGACTTATTTTATAAAGGATTGATTTCATGACTTTAAATTGAAATGTTGAGAAAAATTAGAGATGTTATCAGTGGACTGTCAGTAGTGTTATGTCACATTGGACTGGCATCAGTGGACGAATTTTTATGTCCTAGAATGACATGAGTGGACTTATTTTATGAAGGATTGATTTCATGATTTTAAATTGAAATGTTGAGAAAAATTAGAGATGTTATTAGTGGATTATCAACAGTGTGACGTCATCATTGGATCGACATCAGTGGACAGATTTTTATGACCTAGAATGGCATAAGTGGACTTATTTTATGAAGGATTGATTTTATGATTTTAAGTTGAAGTGTCGGGGAAAATTAGAGATGTTTGAAGTTGACTCGTCAAAACAGTAGACCTTGACCTTAAATCGATTATATGATTTTGAGCTGAAATGTCGTCAACCGTTGACCCACCAACAGTTGAGCTTGATCCTGAACTAAATTTAAGATTTGAAATCGAAATGTTGAGAAAAATTAGTTGATCTTTACTTGGATTGATTTTATGATTTCAAGTTGAAATTTTAAGGGAAATTGCCTAGTGACAAGTGTTAAATACAAAAAAAGGAAGAAAAAAAATTACACTAATTACATTTAAAATATAAAAACTGGCCTTTTTGTCGATGTTTACTCTTTGCGTGCAAAGAGTTCTAAGTATTTTTTTTATTTTTTCCTTCGAACATTAAAATTATTCACTCTGCTCAATACTGACAAAAATCGCCTCTATTTGGTCAATCGGCTCACTTTGATGGCAGATTAGATATATATTTGCGGGAATGATCTTGGGTCAAAATTCAGTTTTTTCCCATTTTGAAAGAGAGGGTGCTGAGGGGCCAAAACCACAAAAATTTTTCTTTCTCGAGTCAATCGATAAAAAATCTAAACTTGTATAACACATACAAAAATCAACCTCATAGATCAATTGTGAGGGGAGATATTATGGTTTTCTCCATTTTTGACCTTGTAATAGAACTGTTCCTCCCCTATCCTCCCCTATCTCCCCACCAAAATGAGCTAGGAAGTTGAAATTTGTTATGTGCCTTTTCGGGGTTTTGACTTTTCAGTTTCATTGCAACTCTTCATTGCCCCCCATGATGCGGTTTTGTTGTTGGGTTTACTTATTTTTTGAGTTCGTTCCTCGCTTACCCTTTTTGATCCTGAAAAGTGGTTGCTTCCCCCTATCTCCTCTCCAAATTGAGCTTGGAAATTTAAATTTGGTATGTACATTTTTTAGGGACCCAAGATGTGCCTTTTAGGGGTCTTGACTTTTCAGACCCATTGCAGCCCCTCTCAGCCGGAAAAATGTGATTTTTTGGTGGTTTTTTGTCATTTGTTGAGTTTGTTCTTCGCACAAATCCCCTTCTAAATTGAGTTGGGAAGTTGAAATTCGGTACGTCGATTTAGCAGGGTTTCTAATTTTGTCTTTTGGCGGGATTCGACTTTTTAGTTCCATTGAACCCGTTCTACTGTTCATACTGATTCAGGGCGATGCTTTTTTCAATTCTCATTATTATGATATCTCACGAAAATCAGACTAAATAATTTTATTTCATTTGAAATTTCCGAAATGGATATTTAATTAATCGAGTTTTCGACTAGAAATGAATAAACAATGAAAATAAAATTGTTTATCCATCAAAACTCAAAACATTTCCGATAAATTGAAAGCGTGAAAAGTTTTTTCATTCATAATTATTTGAAAAAGCGACAAAATAATACGAAACAAATTTACACAAATGCACTTATTTCGTATACTGGTACCCACGTACGTATGGCTCAATATACCGTACATACGCGAGCAATGTTTTAGGAAACCTTGATGTGCATTGTATTGGGAACCAAGTCAGTATATAAAGGTACATATACGTAGTTGACACAAAGGTAAAAGCTCACCACAGTTCCCAAATGTATCTCTCGAGGGTTAACTCTGTAAGCTTAAATTGTGTTGCGGCTTTGGGACTACAGCTATACGTCGGCGATAGTAAGAACAACGGAGGAAAAAAAGCACCGCAAAAAAGACGGCTAAATTCGTATTAGAAAAGAGAAAACTCGCGGTAATAACTATAAACAGAGAGGAAACAGAGGAGAAAAAAAAAGAAAACAAGATTATTATGAATGTAGACAGATTAAGTTGAAAATATTCCAGATTATATTGCCAACAGCAGCCCAGTGTTGAGCCGGTACCCGAATACAAATTTCTTTTATGGAAATAAGAGATATTTTCGAGTTTATTCTCACCTTTGTAATATTATTCGGAAGAATTTCTCAGGTATTTTTACACCAAGCAGATTATGTGAATGATACAACAGCAAAAACAAGCGGAAAAAATTAAATTTTAGAAACGAACTTCTTCGAAATGAACTCATTATAAACATTGGCTAAATATTCCATGTTCGAATAGATATTTGACAAAAATCAAAATTCAATGGGTCGAAACGAAAGGGATACAGATAAAAGTTGAACTATTATATTTTCTCTCTATGTAATCTTTTATTACAATGTTATTAAACCACGTCAATCATTTCAAATATATAACATCCATTCGTAGTCTATTTTCCGCCTAAAAAGATAAGTATATTTTTCGAAAATACTACAATTACCAGAAATTCCTTCAAAACGTCGTATATTTTCTCGACAATTCCGTCATTTCAATTTCGACCTTCGTTCGTTTAAAATTGAAATCCAACTTGTAAAAAAAAAAAAAAAAAAAAAAAAGGGTCTAAAACGTTGAACGAATTCCAACAAACGTTGGAAGTTATGAAACGAAATTCGTTGCCGATTTTAAAGTTTGATTTGCCCTTTAGGATTCATTTAATAGGCATTAGAAATAGGGGCATTCTCTGGGGAGCTTTTAGATACGAAAAAGTTGATGCATTCGGGTTTAAGCTATTCGGTCTGCGGATGTATTTAAAATTTGTGGAAATTTATTAAAACGGAGTAACTTTACTACGGCGTTCGGTTAATCCGCAAAAGCTAGATACCTCTTTTCGAATAGCTCTCGCTTCTCGTTTAAATACATACGAAGATGTGTGAGATTTCAGCGTGAAAATTTATAAACCTTTTTTAAGATTCATTCGTATACGTGGCATGGCTAGGCTCTGTTTTAGAACTCAACAGTAATATACCTATTTAAGCTTTGCGATGCGATGGAAAAAGTACATATAATGCGCAAAATGTAACGTGATCTGTTTACATTGTCTAGTGAAAGAAATTGGTTCCTTCGTACATTGTTGGGTACAATTTTTATTCAACTTGAATACAAACACGTTTCATTTCTTAGTACGAATACGATTTTTGTTCAGTCAGTTTGAGCTGATTATAAATTAAATTTTTCAATTGAAAATTCATAATTTTTTTACTTGATTATGGAGATTTTAACGAAGATTTTCCACATAAAGTAATATGTATGTATCTATCTGCAAACTGGTATTTGATCCATTGTTGATTATAGTAAATCATCTATAATTCTGTATTGATGATGGAAATGTCAGAAGAAAAGTATTGCGAGACAGGTAACCATCAAAGTCACCCAAGTATAGTTCTGAGTTCGATGGTAAGAGGAGGGGGGAGGGTAAAAAGAACAGAGTGAGAATGATTTTGGATTGAATTAAAATAAAAATTGTATAGGAAGACATACAAATCGTAAAAAACTTTTAAAATGTTGGAATTTTCATTGAATACATTTTTATTTTCCTCATCAAAACAAGCTTTACTAAATGTTCATTCTGAATTTTTTTAGTGAGCGGACCATAGTAATAACTTCTAATGGTTTCTTCGAAAATTATTCACAAAAAATGAAAAATCATTTTTCAGCCATATTTTTGATACTTTACTTCACCCTCATTAATAATTTTTATACCATACATGCTGATGAGTATATGTACAGTAAATTTTGGCGCAAGTAGTAAACATTTTGACGCCTAAAATTTTTCGAGTAGGCAAACTATTTTACGGGTATGTCACATGAGTTGATTTATCTCTGGTGTAAGGATGGTGAAGTAGATGCTGACTGCTCAGTATATGTAAAACTAAAAATTATGAAGCAATTAGAAGTGCAGAATTCGTTGGGGGTAGCCCCACTTTCACACCACCAACTCAATACATTTCTATGTGTACTTGAAAATTTAATTTCTACCTACTTTTTGGAAAACTGCCACTGGAAGATAAAACTTGGCATGACTTGTACATTTGAGGTACATCTTGAATACATGTAACCTATCTAATGTTATTAGCGTTTTTGCATCAATTTTCAACATTAAAAAAACGGAATTTGTTTTTCAATTTTTTGGAATTTTCATTTTTAGCCTAATTTACTATGTCATATTATCAATGAAAACTAAGCTATTACGGACTATCGCCTTAAGGTGATTGGAAGGGAGGAGGTAATATCGACGGAATCCATTTTCGTGCCCATGTCAGGATATTTATTGCTTTTTACGTATTTATTATTCTTCCCCCTCCCCCAAAAAAACTAAAAACCATTTGCTCAGCTCAATACTAACCAAAATCGGTCAAATTTTGAAATTAGGCTTAGTTTGGCGCCAAATTTGATATTTGTGAGTGGGGATGAGCACGGGTTAAAATTCAGTTATGCCTAAATTCCGGAAAGGAGGTGCTGGAGAGGCTAAAATACAAAAAAATGGTAATTTTTAAACCAATGGATAGAGAATCAGAAATTGTATGATATAGTCAAAAATACGCCCCTAGGTTAAATAAGAGGGGATAGATGGTGATTTCCTCCTTTTTTGACCATCCATATCTTCCGTCCAAATTGAGTTACGGATTAAAATAAGGTATGTACATTTTGTAATGGATCCTTAGTTGGGAGTTTCGATTTTTCAGCCTTATTGCATCTTCTCACAACCCCATAAAGGTCAGTTTTCACTCTTCCCCCTCCCTATTTTTTGAGTTTGTTCCGTCCATAATTCCCCTCTAAATTGAGCTAGGAAGCTAAAATTTGGCACATTGATTTAGTAGAGGTTTTAGATGTTTCTTCGTAACGTTCCAACTTTTTAGCCCCTTTATACCCTCTCACAGCTTCAAGAAGAGATTTTTAGGTAGATTTTTAGCCTAATTTTCTACGTCATATTGTTAGTAAAAATCAGACTATTACAATCGTTTGACCTACAGCGGAGGGGAGGGGGCAAAACCACAAAATCTATTGTGGTGTGCTAGAAGACCATTAAGACCATTTTTGGCCATGTCAGATATTTATTTTAATTTTATTTTCATCCCCTCCCCCTCCCCATTTACTGCGCTCCATGTACAGATTAAAATCGCTGTAATTTGGGCAATAGGCTCAGTTTGGCAACAGATTACATACATACGAGCGTAGAGGATTTCAAGTCAAAATGTGACCGGGAGGGGGGGAGGGGGGTTAAGAGTTCAAAATTCCTAAAAATATTACTTTTTGAGCCGATTGATAGACAACCCAAAGTTGCGAAACATTCCCAAAAATTAGCCTCTTGGGTCAATTAAGAAGGCATATATAAGTGTTTTCCCCCTTTCTGACCTTTAAAATAGGCTGCCCCTTCCCTATTTCCCTTTCAAATTGATCGTATGCAAGTTTAGTAGGGGTCCTAATGTACCTTTTGGGGGTTTTAACTTTTCAACTTAATTGCACCCCCTCACATCACTGGAACAGTTGTTTTTTGTCGGTTTTATTGTGTCCCTCGCATCCCCCTCCTGTCACCAATTGGGCTAAGAAGTTAAAAATTGGTATGTAGATTTAGTATAGGTCCTGGTTGTGCCTTTTGGTGGTGTCGACTTTTTAGCTTCATGGTCTCCCCCCCCTCTCCCGCCATCATTACCATTGATCGGGTAAAAAGCATCGCAAGCAATCTTCCTCTTCAATTCACATAATTACAGGATTTAAAAAAAATCGGGTGGAAAAAGTATCGCCGACGATGGTTTATTATTATTATTTTTTTCATTTTTACAGTTTGTTCCACGTATATCTCGCTTGTAATTTGATCGCATGGGTGAGCAATTTTCATGTTTCCAAAAATCAACGCATTGCGATGCTTTTTTTATTGAAGTTATTTGAAATTTTTTTTTTTCAAGGCTTTCAGCTTTTCCAAACTTTATTTTTTTTCGTCAAAAAAAAAAACAACAAAAAACCACCTTCCTAATTAACATTTTGTTCGATGAGAAAAAAAAATGTCACATTTCTGCTTAAAACCCAGAGTTAAAAACTCACCGATGTTGGGTTCTCTATTTCAAAATTGAAACATTTATTTGATATCGCAACATAAATACAGTAATATTTTGATAAGACGAATGAAAATTACCATATGATATTCACCCCTGTTTCGGTACACACACCAATCATACGAGTATAAGAAATACAACACGGTTCAGCGAGCATCATCAGCCCTGCAAACGTAAATGTTACCAACGGTGGAAATTCAAGGGCGCCATAATACCTTTGGGGATGGGTTTTGTATTTTGTAATCGATGATAATTGAATCTTAATGAATCCACAATTCAATCTACCGAAAGAGCGATGTAACAAAAAAATGGAATCTTGCGTATAGCATAACGAAGGGCTGACTGACGATCGAGTTAGGCAACAAAATATAAAAACCAAGTAGGAAAGTAGGAAGAGAGACAGAGAGAGAGAGAAAGATGAAAAAAAAACAAGAGAATTATTTCAGTTCACATCGCGATTTGATGACTGGGCGATTTTTTTACTTCATCACACAAGGCAACTGTTTCGGTTAAATTTTTTTTTCATGCCGGACTGTGAAGGGAAAAGAAAGCCCTATTTCATCGTTACCGTGCAAACACCAACGCAACGCGCCATAAAAATCCACATTTCACCGCTATACTTACTTTACTTACTTACTTGCTATACGAACGAATACGACGACCAGTATTATTAGTACCTGCATAAGACGCACGTAGCCTATTCAACCTTTCGAATCATTTCGCCAATCAGCGTAACGGGCAACATGACGTATCATGAAAATTTGGCGTCTTTTTCTTCTTCTTCTACGTCTTTATTTTATTCGTAATCAGTATAAAGAAGAAGACGAAGTTGAGTTGAAAAAAAAAAACTGTGTTCGCGTGTCACGTAATTACTACAGACAAATTATGTTATTCGGTCGAAAACTCTCGGGTTATATGGTCAAGAAAATGATGAATATTCAGATCAAAAAAAAAAAAAAAACAAGCTGTACACATGATGTTACCTATATCCATCATCGTACGAAAATATGAGCTGCGTGGTACTTATATTCATACTCGTTACAATGCAGATGTACCTATAAATTCGTTAGGTATCGGAAAAAATATATAGAGCAAAATGATGTACGGTTGGGTGCTCATTTGAAAGAAATATAATCACGAACCGTACATCCGAATCCTTCTTTTTAATTTCTATTTTGCCCAAATTGTCAAGTCATGCCATTTCTTGGGAGCAATAAGGCAAAAATGTCGTCTCGATGATACTTGAAATTCACTCGATGTGAGTACCTAGCGGCACAAATTACGATCATTATTCGTTCTCTACATAAAGTAGGTGTCCGGTCTAGTTTATTAAATTGCAATAAGTCTCAGCTCGGGTGAACTTTACCAAACGAAAGGAGAGCCGTATTTTCTAAATGTTCGACGAAAACGGAATATAAAAAGAAAAAGCATTTCTCCTAATAATCTTATCCCACTTGGTTATATTTAATCGTACTGTTTCTAGAGACGAGATGAAAAAAGAAACGAACAAAAATGGCTACGTATTCACCGAGACGAATTCATCGTTCACCAGAAGGCGATGATGATACTTGATTCAAGTAAATAATGGTCTCCCAATCAGAAGTTCTTACTTTATAACATTACCAAGAAAGGTAAAAATCACTTAATCTTATTATTATTTTTTTTTTTATAACAATAGCTTGGTTAGATGGAAATCAAGAATTTTATTACGACTTCTTCATCAAATTAACAAAAGTCAACATTAGTCAAAAATTATTTACTACTATTCAAATTACGTCACAAGACTTGAGGTAGTCGTGAATTGCATGGAAAATAGTACAGAGAAGATCTAGTCGCATGGTCCAGAAATGGCTCAAATGAAAGAGTTCTCATTTTTTTGTACAATTTCCTTTTGTAACGATCAAAAAGTGCATTTTCGTGATTTTCAAGAGGGAAAAATGCACAAATGCAGAAATCTTTCAAGTTTTCACTAGTCACCAAGTAGCCCCAATTTATGGTAGAAGAAAAGTGATAAAATTATATTGAGCATTTTGCATTGAGATTTACCAATTCCTCTTTAAATCTTTGCTAAATTTTCGTCGATTTTCAACGATTTATTTCACATTTTAGGTCAATTTTTGCCCATTTTTATTAAATTTTTACTCAATTTTCAATGATTTTTTTTTTATAATTTAGATCCGTATTCAATGTTTAACTACTGTTCACCCATTTTCGTCAAATTTTTCCAAATTTTCAATGATTTTCAATGATTTTTATCCATTAAATTGACCTAAATTATAGAAAATCTTTGAAAATTTGGAAAAATCTGTCGAAACAGGGTGAAAAATGACGTATATTATTAAAAAAAAAATCACCGAAAATCGTCGAAAATTGGGTAAAAATTTGATAAAATGAATAAAAAAAGTAAAAAGTCGTTCAAAAACCATGAAAAAAATGTTGAAAAATGTGGTGAAAATTGACCTAAATTATGAAAAAAATCATTGAAAATTTGGAAATATTTGACGAGAATGGGTGAACAGTTGAGCAATGAACAGTGATCTAAATTATTAAAAAAAAAAATCATTGAGGATTGAGTAAAAATTATACAAAAATGGAATATCGATCAAAAATCACAAAAAAAATGATAAAAATGAGTAAAAAAATTGACCTAAATAATGAAAATAAAGCTAGGAAAATGGTCGGAAAATTTGTAAAAATTCGATAAAAATGGGCAAAAAGTGTAAAAAAACAGACTGAAAATCATTATAAAAAATCTGAAAAATAAATAAAAATTGACACAAATCATAAAAACAAAAAAACCGTTAAAATCATTGAAAATGGAGAAAAAAATGGGATAAAAAAAAGTAAAAAGAACCAAAAATTGATCAAAAATTACGAAAAAAATTGATTCAAATTATTAAAAAACTTGTCGAAAATCATCCAAAAAACTGTTTGCAAATTATGAATAAAAAATTGAAAAATAATTGGAAATTGACCTTGTCAAAAATCATTGAAAATTGGGAAAAATTGAACAAAATGGATGCAAATCGACCTAAATTATAAGAAAAAAAATCATCGAAAATCATCAAAAATGAATTGCAAAATGACCATTTTTCAGCATTTTTTCATAATTCGGATCAACTTTCACAAGTTTTTCATATTTTTTCGTGATTTTTCTTGTTTTTACCCCATTTTTATCGAATTTCTACCCCAATTTCAACGATTTTTAACGATTTTTTTCTCATGATTTACGTCAACTTTTATTAATTTTTCAATATTTTTTCATGATTTTCGATCAATTTTTTTCATTTTTTACACATTTTTACTGAATTTTTGATGATTTTTACCCATTTGGCAACCTTTTTTTTTAGAAATTTGTAATCAATATTTCTTATTTTTTGACCATTTTTGTCTATTTTTAATGATTTTTAACGATTTTTTTCATATTTTAGGTTAATTAATTTTTCAACACTTTTTCGCACTTTTTACCCATTCTCGTTAAATTTGTATTACTTTTCCAAACATTTTTTCTCAATTTTTCATTAAAATTTCTATATCTTTATCAATTTTTCAAAATATTTTAAACATTTTTTAACTATTTGTATGAAATTTGGCATACGCAGAAAAATTCTGAACTGGGAGGTGGACTAGTTCAACATCTGAGGGTAGCTTAGCCCCTCGCACGTCATCCGCTCTTCAAATGCGCTTATTTTTAATTTTGTACAATTCATATCTAAAGAGAAAGATAAACTTGAATAACCTAAGGTTTGCAGACAACGTCGTAATATTTGCAGAAACTTCACAAGAGCTGACAGATATGGTCACGGAACTACAAAATGA
>FIZR01013129.1:0-32872 GCA_900060175.1 Ferrisia virgata
GTAGAAGAACGATCTTTATTTGGTTTTAGAATGGGAATGATGGTAGCCATTCACCATACATCGTATCACACATCGTATACGTATACCTCTACCTACAGGACGTGGTAGGCTACTGTTGCTATACTACCACACGCGTAATATCCAATTATAGTTAGCGACACTACGATTATTTATTATACGAGTTTGTCAATCAGACAATTGAATCGAGCGAATTGCTGAACAACGACACAGCGCAACCTATAACGATGGCTGTGATCCGAGTGTGAAATTATTTGTTCAACTATTTGGCATCGTTTGGTACTTCTCGTTTGCTCGATGTTCATGTCGCAGGCAGTACATAGACACTATGTAGATAGTGGAGATACCTGCGAGCTGCTTGCTTTTGCTTTTGATCGATAATTAATATTCGGCCGTTCGTCTATCGTGGAGGTAAATACCGTCCGCGTCCCACTACCGTGACTTGGCAAAATATATGCATATGTAGTCGGCCATTTCGCATTACCTTCGCTTTTAAATATGTACGAAAGCGAGTAAATGTTACTTACACGACACAATACCTACGCGTATACGAGTAGATGAAATTCACGTATTGAATAGCTGATTTGAAGGCGAAAAAAAAAAATGTATAGTACAAGTAGACGTAGTACACGGTACATAACATTTATGTCGCAGTATATGTATTACCCTGTAGGATTATCGATAAACTGCATATTACGTATTATATACATAATGTAAGTACATTATACATGCTTACATTATAATTACTACATTAGCCAATTAAAGGTATTTTAAAACAATAGGTCGTATTTTTAAAACACCCGCAGAGTTAAACCTCGTCGCGTCGTGTACGTGTATTCCTCGGGTGATGAAGAAAAAATTACCTAATTTTTAAAACGGCTATTAATTGATTGTTTCGATGATTTTTTTCTTTTTTTTTTTTGTACGATAAAACGTCTTGTTACGTCATCGAACTAAATTAACTGTAACTGTAAGCGAAAAGAATCATATAAACTTATATGTATTTGTATAAATGTTATTATTAATGAATGTGTAAGGCTCTTTGTTTTACCTCAACGGAAATGTAAGGGAAAATAAACACACACACACACACACACACACACAGCAACCAAATATCTACCTGCGCGCGTAGGTATTCTTTAGATAACTCTGGTGAAATTGGGGTAGTTTTTGTAAACACACCTGTTTTGTAACAGATGATTACTTTAAATGAAGGGCGAACGAAGTCCGAATACTAGAACAAAAGAATTCAACAGAGAGAAATAACTTGTTTTTTAAATCTCAAAATCAGGTATACAACGAAATATTAGCATTTTAAACAAAAATCATAACAAAGGTAGATTTCCTTTTGTTTTTTTATCTCTCTTTCTCTCTCTTTAATGTAGGATCATTTAGACATATGTTAAGTTAACTATTCGATTTCGTAGGTTTATTGACTAGACTGGTAGTTTCGAGAATTTAGAATTTGACCTTTAAATCTTGTACCGTGTATAGCCTGTGGATTGTGGCATATCTACATTCGACAATACCAACATACATTATTTTTATAGGTTACACAGTGAATAAGTAAACAATATAAAAACTCCTTAGGTAGTAGGTACAGGTAGAGGTACCACCCCTAAAATATGGTCAAACGGAATTTATCTGTAGATATGTACTTGTATTTCACATATTACCTAAAATTAAATGAAATAGGAAATGATTATTAAATGAAAAAAACAACTGCAAGCCCATTTTTGAGTTGAAGTTTTGAAAATATTGTTCCGAAATATTAAAACCTCATCTTCGGATTACATGCTTTTGTATCGGGTGTTCCACATTAGCCTCGTTATCCTTATACCCACCAGTGACCGGTCAACTCATAAAACTTACATGTATAAGGGTTAGCATACCCAAACAATCAAAGGGGTTGAAATATGCTATTTTCAAAATTTATTTTTCACTCGAACCTGCTTCTCATTTTGAAAATTTATGGAAAAATAATTGATAATGATAAAACTTTGCTGTTTGCTTTAAAACGTAGTATAAATTAGGAAGCTTTTTTTCAAAGGTTTGCAGGGAGTGGGGGAAAAAGTTGCGAAATGGCACCTAAACGAACATGCTGAAAATTTGGGTCTGTAACTTGACTCTTACCCATCCCTTTTTGATTGAAAATTTGAAAATTTACCTATAAAATCAGAAAAAAAATGAGTTTTTGTTATTATCATATTATGGCTAACTACATGAGACCGAAGAAAACTTTTCGAGATTTTTTTTTCGCTTTTTAGAGATTTTAAAATCCTATTTGAACGTGGAAAATTTTGAAAATTTTGATTATTTTTGAAGAAAATGAAGTAAATATAGGAAATCTTATCACTTCTGATGGTATAATAGTAAAAAGTATCTTTCTTTAATTTTTTTATTTCGAAAAATGCGAAATTTTCGATATTTACCATTTTTAAAGATGAAAAAATTTGTTGGTCCGTGTAGTTTACTGTAAAATGTTGATGAAAGAAAAAAATGAAAAATTTTTTTCATTATTTTTCATGTTTTAATTCCAATTACATTCCATTCTTAATTTATTCCAGTTCCATTCTAATAATATTCTAATTCTATTCCAATCCCATTCCATCCCAATTCCATTACAATTTCATTCCAATTCTATTCCATTCCAATTCTACTCCAATTTCCTTCCATTTCCAAGTCCGTTCCAATTTTATTCCAATCCTATTCTAATTCCATTCCATTCTAATTCTATTCTACCTTTATTCCACTTCTATTTCAATTTAATTCTGCTTCCAATTCCATTCAAATTCCATTCTAATCCTCTTCCAATTTCATTCTAATTCTATCAAAATTCCGTTCCATTCTAATTCTATTCTACCTTTATTCCAATTCTATTCTAAATCAATCCCATTTTTTTTTTCGATTCCAATTCAAATTCTATTCCAGTTCTATTCCAATTTCATTCCAAATCAATTTTATTCCACTTTCAATTCCATATAAATTCCATTCTATTCCATTTCTATTCCAATTTCGTTCAAATTCCATTCTAATTCTGTTCCAATTCTAATTACGTTCCAAATTGATTCTAATTCTGTTGAAATTCCATTCCATCCTAATTCTATTTTAACTCTACTCCAATTCCATTCTAATTCTATTCCACTTCCAATTTCATTTAAATTTTATTCTATTTCATTATAATTCTATTCCAAGTTTATTCTGTTTCCAATTCCATTTAATTCTAATTTTATTCTAATTCTATCCCAATTCTGTTCCAATTCTATTATAATTTGGTTCCAATTCCAATTATATTCAAATTTGATTCTAATTCTATTCTAATCCCAATCTAATTCCATTCAAATTCTGTTCCATTCTACTATTTTATCCCTATTCCAATTCCATTCTAATTCTATTCTAATTCCGTTCCAATTTCATTCCAATTCCATTGTAATTCTATTCCACTTCTATTCCGATTCCATTCCAATTGTATTCCAATTAATTATATTCCAATTCCATGTAAATTTTATTCCACTTTCAATTTCAATTTTATTCCATTCCATTCCAATTTCATTATCGAATAAAATTTTCAAAGAAAAAAGTTGAAATTTTACTAATTTTTCTTAATAAAAAAAATTGTTAGTTTTTTAATTTATAATTTTAGTACAAATAAAATTAATCAGTTTTAAATTAAAACCAGTTATAATTCAAAAATATTGATTAACATTTTTTTTATTCCAATTCCATCTTGTATCTCTAATTTTTTTTTGTGATGAAAGTATCCATTATGGGATTGTTCCATTTCCAGTGACGATTTCTTGAAAAAAATAAGATGACTTTTTGCGGGTTCTTTTTTTTGTTGTAGAGTTAAAATCAACTCTGACGATTCCAAATTTTGACCTAAATAAAGGAGAATAATTCTTACCAATTGTTTTGATATTTGTCAGATAATAATATATTTTCACTTAAAAAATGGTAATTTAATATTGCCTACTTGTATCCTTCCTTCCATTCGAAAGTATCTAATAAAGACCACACAGTGTAACCTATTATGTTGCAACCGTCGTAGTATTGTGCCTTGAGAAGTTCTTGAAGGTGTTCCTGTTGCATTGGATAGCATAAAATTTTCAATAAAACCAAATTCTAGTTACATTTTGGATAACTAATCCTAAAGCAAGTTAATTATTTACTCGATGATATCGAATACGAGATACGTCATTCAGTTCATCGATACCGCCGTAACCATTTTCGGTGACAAAAATTTCCGGATCATTGTACTCTTGGCGAATTTTTTTTAGAATTTCTCTAAACCCTGTTGCATCTATCTGGTGAAAATTAAGAATACCTATAGTACACGGTTATCATTTAATTAATACTATATTAGATATGATTTATACATACTGCCCACCCTATTCCTTGGTGTGTGGGTAACGAATAGTTCTGATATACGTGCACATTCATATCTCTATCATAAGTTAATGTATCATCTCGACAATTATTTCGAGAATGTGAACTGCAAATGTTACTTGTATAGTAATTGAAGCTGAAAAAATCATAAGTACCTGCGGCGAACAAAAAAATAAAATAAAATACCTTTTGCATGAAGTTGACAGGACTTGGTGCTGACTGCAATTTTACATTTAACAGTATCGATTACCTCTTATCGATGATTTTTCTTCTTCTGTAAACGTAGGAAGTCTTGATTTTGTAGCGCCCTCTTCTATGCTATTGTCGTGAACAATTTTTCGTACCAATTTCGGATAATCTCCTTCCAATGAGTAAATAGGGTGAGCGTATATTCCTAACTTGATGGTATTTTGTTAGTATTATGAACAGCTGCAGCCTTATCAATCTTAATGTGGTAAGATTATAATTTACTTACTGAAAATTGAAAGTATCTTTCCGCAGCTTCGATATCTTGTTGCGATTGTGTTTTCGGATAGCAAGTGTCGTAATTTAATGAAATACTGATCTTTCCTGCCAGATTAAATCATATAAGAGTAATAATACTTCAAGGTATTTATGGAAAATTTAAATATGCTTCGTTCCATTTTTTATGACCCGTTCGTGATTTTTTGACTTTAAAATATTTTTAAAAATTGGTTCGATATTAATTTATGATTTTTTTTCAAAGTTCCAAGGATGAATTGAAATTTTTGAAAACTTTATCTCTTGTACATTCGTAATGATTCCAACAATTCGTGAAGTTTTCAAAATTGTTCACAAAGGACATGTAATAAATTTTGAATGAGTTTATTGTATCCTCTTTGGTTTTATTACTTTATAACTTGAAAAATAAGAGTGATAGAGACCTGAAGGAGAGAACCATGTTGAAAGAGCAATCTCAGGGTTATACTCTTGATGCATAATATTGGCATGTTGCTCCGAAATATTTCGAAAAAAAAAAATTATGCAAGATTTGTTTTACACGTTTTTTTACATTCAACTCTCCTTTATTCTTCTCCTAATCATCCAATCATCATTTTCGTGGTCTGTAATTATTCGCCAAACTTTCCTCCACAAATTAGGACCAACAGAGAAAAATTTACTCTTTTTGTTCAAAAGTTACACTCAAAATTTTAGAGAACCTCGTTGCAAAATTTATTACCTAAAATGAAAAATTTAATTTTCCACACAGCAGCAATGTATCTCCAGATAGGTAGGCAACCATCATAACGCACATGTACAAGGTCTGGTGTACCATCCCCCTTTAATATTATCGTCCACTCTCGAAACACCCTGCATAGAGCTGATTTCAAAGCAACTTACCTTTTTGTCGTGTTTTATATTTTTTTTCGTACATCCTATAAATTCTTTTGTGCGCCATTAAGATATTGTGGGTAATTATGTAATCATCCGGTGAGCCTAAACCTAATGATGGCGCGTTGCTGTTATTGTTAGAGTAACCTTGAACAATAAAATATGGTTCGTTTATCGTTATCCACCAATTCACCTGTTTTATTCGAAATGAATTTTTTTGTTAGGTATATTAAAAAATGTAAGTACACGTGGTAAGAAATTAATTTCTATGGTTATGTACCCGATCACCGTAGTAGTAAAATAGAATATCGGCGTAATTTTCAATATGATCAACAATCGACGAATTTAGCCAACCTCCTGCATCTTGTAACTTTTGCGGTAAATCGTAGTGATAAATGGTAATCTGCAATGATTTCATTCACTGTAAAGTAAGCGGTTTGAAAAAACAAAAAAAAAATCATACTGCATCAGAACATAATTATGTATCATTCATTCTACCATCGGTTGAATATTTTTCTCGAGCAAATCGTCTATCACATGGTGATAATGTTGAATTCCAGCTTGATTGATCTCGCTGAGATCTCCATTTGGTAGAATACGAGTCCAACTGATGGAAAATCGGTACATATGGAACTGTTTCGTACGCACGAGCAAAAAAAGAAACAATCAGCGTTCGATCTTATTACTCAATCAATGCTGAATTTGACAAGTTGAATCGATAATGTTGTTGTATATTGCATTTGTACAATTGTGCAATTATTCACTTACTCCGATTTCTTTTAGTATATTAGAATCGTCTTTGTAAAAATAATAAGATTCGGCCGCGTTGTCGCCATTTCCTCCATCTTTGATTGAATTTAGATTTTTATGAGTAAATCGATCCCAAATATTTTCTCCTTTTCCTGAAAAAAAAAGCACAAAAAAACTCTAAAAAATTGCTGCTCGATGAATACTACCATGAACGTAAATGTACTTTCATTTCAGAACCAAAATTAATTAATTTTCAATTTACCTGCGACATTCCAAGCTCCTTCGATTTGATAACACGAGGTAGATGCGCTAAAAATGAAATCTTCGGCAAATTGTAAATCACACGTTGAAATAATAATGTGAAAATTCCACAAAAATAAAGTTGAGAATATTTTTTCGAGCATTGGATTTGCATTAGTAACACAATAAGTACGAGTGCTTTACGTAGGCAGCAAACACGACGAGTAGCGTTTAAGAAAATTTTGACATTAAAATTTTACTTTTATATTTTAGGTGCGGATATTCCGTT
This sequence comes from Ferrisia virgata, assembly GCA_900060175.1. NCBI lineage: Eukaryota > Metazoa > Arthropoda > Insecta > Hemiptera > Pseudococcidae > Ferrisia > Ferrisia virgata. Next base: position 7,037 of record FIZR01013129.1, read on the forward strand.
TCCTTATCTTCTTTCTCAAAAATTTATTTTTGACATAAAGAATGAAAGCAGAAACCGACGATATGTATAGCGCATATTTTTCCTAACCTTGTGGGTGTTTTCGTGCTCAAACTATATGTACGTCTGTCGATAGTTGCCCGTTTAACATCGTAATGAATGTAAATAGTCGGTAGTACATCTACATTTATAGTAATTAACTTACAAGGTATGCACCTGTTTTGAAAAAATAAGTCATTAAAGACAGATATCCCGTAATCATTAGCGTATTACTCGTTACTAATCAGATAATCGTTCTTTTTAAGTACGTACTGCTGATTTTCAGCTCTACATCGATATTCATTTTACGTCGAAACGTGTCTTATCGAATCCACGATGGATTTAAAAATAGAGAAATCCCTCATATATCTTCCCTCCCACTGGATCTAGGGGACAGAATTTTGGATATGTTACACAATTTTAGATTGTCTGTCGATTGGCTCGAGAAAGAACAATTTTCTTCCTGTCCCGAATTCGAAGATAACTGAATTTTGATCTGAAATTAATCCCATCTTACAATACCAAATCCACCGCCAATCTAAGCCTATTTCTCAAATTTATTCGATTTTGGTCGGTATCGAGCTGAGTAAATAAATTTTAGTTTTGAGAAAAAAACTTGAAAAATGAAAAAAATTTAAATTTAAATAAAAATGTAAAATGACATCTCCAAAGATGGTCGCAATCCAAAATGGATTTTGTTGATATTGCCCCCCTCCATCCCGTAACCGCCACGGGTCGATAGAACATATTGGTGTGATTTTTATCAACGATATGACACAGAAAATCAGATGAAAAAGAGGAAAATAAATTGCTCGATCTTATTGCCAAGATTTTTTTTTCATCTTTTCATGTTCCTAGGTTCAATGGCAGGAACAGTAAACGGGATAGTTACTAGAAGTGAATGCAACAATATGTACTTACATCACACGTGTGCGTGGTGTGTTGTATCACCTCTTCCAAAAGGCACATCTAGGATCCCTACTAAATGTACGAACCAAATTTCAGCTTCTTAGCTCTATTTGGAGGAGAGTTACGCGAGGAACAAACTCAAAAAATGAGAAAACCTGGCCAAAAACCACATTTCCAGCGCTGGGAGAGGGGGGCAATGGCGCTGAAAAGTCGAGACCCTCAAAAAGCACATCTAGGGTCCTTACTAAATGTACAAACCAAATTTCAGCTTCTTAGCTCTATTTGGAGGAGAGTTATGCGATGAACAAACATAAAAAACCCACATTGTCAGGGCTGTGAGAAGGTGCAAGGGAGCTGGAAAGTCGGGACCCCCAAAAAGCACATCTGGGGTCCTTTCTGAATGTACATACCAAATTTCAACTTCCTAGCTGATTTTGATGGGGTGATAGGGGATGAACAGATATTTTTCGAGGTTAAAAATGAGAGAAATCCCCTTATCTCGCCTTCTAATTCTCCTAGAGGGATGATTTTTGAATATTTAATGCAACTTTGGATTCTCTATCGATTAACTCAAAAAGGAACAATTTTTGTATTTTTGGCCCCCTCAGCACCCTCTCCTCCAAAATGGGGAAAAACTGAATTTTGACCCGAGGTTATTCCCACTCATATGTATCTGATCCGCCACCAAACTGAGCAGATTAACCGACTGGGAGCGTCTTAATGGTCTTCTAGAGACCCAAAACGGATTTTACCGGTACTCCACCCCCTTCCCCGCCATTGGTCGATAGACTGTGATAGCCTGGTTTTTATTTAGAACAGCGTAATGAGGATGAAAAAGAAAATCTTGGTTTCTACTACAATTTCGGGAAGAGAAATGATAGAGGGTGGAAATTAGTCCGTTTTTGTCACCATTTTCCCGAATCTCAATTTCCCAAATTTCTTGTCCGCCGATCAGAAAATCGATTAAAATTACATTTTTTATTCAAAATAAAGATTAATACTCTATGAAATTATTCCAAGGTATTCCACCTCAAAACTTTCCAACTCCTCGTCTATGACTCTTATGATACAATGTTGAACACAAAAGTTGTGGGAAATTTGGAGTAGAAAAAAAAAGTACAAAACCATTGTCATAAAAGCAATTTCAGGTAACAACCGAGATCAGTTGCACCACCTAGGATTTTTATATGATTCTTGTAATCCTTCGGACTGAATTTTCTGATATAAACTTTGGCCGAGATTGCTGTTGAGGTAGTTATGACGCATCTTTGATGAATCATTGTCCTTAGCAGCTCAATTTATACACTTACCATGGAACTTTTCGTATTTGATTTTCGCGAAGCAGACATTCGTGAAACAATATTCGGGAAATTGAAATTTGGCATAATTTTATTCGGTGAAATGTCTGATGGGAAACACAAAATGGCGAGCTCAAAAGTCAGTTGGACTACATGCATTTTGAGGGCCTGCAGAAATTCTCATCCAACTCGAATCATGGAGTTATTTTTTGTACCCTACAGTTGATTAATCTAAGAAAATTCCATCCTATAGACAGAGGAGAAAATAGGCACGAATATCTAAAAGAATTGTAAAAATTCGGTGATAATCTGGAACGTGAAGTTGAGGGCTTGATCAGCTGAATAAAAATTGATTACATAGTGTAGTTACTATCTTGGTACGAGTACGAATACCATTTAATCGAACACAATAGAACGTGTAATAAGAATTAAAAATCTGTCTTGTTTGTAAAAATGTAGAATATGCACAGTACGATAGGCTTATGCCTTACATTACAATTAGTATTAGTGCCGGATAAATAATTGAAATCTCCTCGTCTTGCATGTATTATATTCGACGGATTACGAGTAGTATAGGTAGTTAGGTACATTATCAATAATAATTGCTACCAGAATTGAAATCGCGATTATCATCAAATATACAACTTGAATAAAGAAATAAGATATGCGTGCAAATATTCTCTCCGATCTTGTGTACTTATTTTACCTAGTTCAGACGTTTTTATCGCTGTTAGCACCACAGGATACAAAATACATGTTCAAGTACCAGTACCTCTACTTATACGCGAAACTGCCGCGAATATATACATCTTCGTTGGTACTTGGTTGCATACATAGACATTACACGTCGAAGCTAGCGAAGAAGTAGGAAAAAAAACATTATCATAATCGTGAGATCATAATCTACAATAGAATCCGACGTGTATATTTGTACGCTATTTAGCTTCAGCTGTATAGGTAGATACTAGATAGATAGGCACCTCTACCTGTGCCTACGTATTTATGACCGTATAAAATACAGCAGGTAATTCTTATACGCATAAAAATTATTCTAAAATCTTTGTAAGTAACATTAAGAGGAAAAAAGAGAGAAAACACTTTTTCCACATTACCATCGAGATTTGAATGCCTTAGATATAAGTAACAGGTACACTGGACTCTGCAGCGTACAGTCTTCCAGTACCTGTATTATAACGACCCTGAAGTTTTCAATTACATCTAAATGTACTTATTTTGTTGTTAAAATTACAGATGTACTATAAAGCCGGAGATTATATCATCAGACAAGGCGCTCGAGGAGATACGTTTTTCATAATCAGTAAAGGAAAGGTGAGTTATAATTAAGATATTCTTATATGTATGTTTAGTTCAAGTTGAATTTGAATCTTACTATGTAAGTCTTGAAAGTAGAAAATTATATATTTGTGTGTTTTGTTTTGAATGTGTACAGGTTAAGGTGACCAAAAAAGATCCGAATACCAACGAAGAAAAATTTATTAGGGCGTTGGCGAAAGGTGATTTCTTTGGCGAAAAAGCGTTACAAGGGTGAGTAATGGATATCGCTATTCTATGGCTAGCTAAGCTGAGAATTTGTGCCTCCGGTGAACTAATGTCTAATTCAAAAATAGTTTATTTCTTTCATCCTAATTTCATTTAAATTCCAACACATGTACATACCTCTTATCTACATATTCAGGCTTGTCGTCAAAACAAATTTCAGGCTGTGTGAAAAGCGACGTAACTTCGGCATCAAGTCAGCACGAGTTAAAATTTTTTTTCGAGTCAAAATCTTTTAAAGGTTAAATTAGACCTAGAAAAAACACTTCGCTATTAAATTAGTGACACCCTAATGAACAATTCCATCAGTGGCGTCGCGTCCATGTAAGCAATGTAAACAATGCTTACACTTATAAAATTTGGAAAAAAATTACTGCCAAAATTTATAAATTCAAAAATGTAAAACAGATTGTAAGAGGAGATGAAATCCGAAAAAAATAAACAAATTGCTACCGATATTTATAAATTCAAAATTCTAAAACAAGACTGCAAAAGGCTACAAATATAATTATAATTTGTCTGTTCATTCTATTCGCGTAGTAAGCAATAGACGTCCTGCTTACAACGCGACATAACGAATATTACCCCCACTATTATATCCTGTAGAATTGTAGGTACTGGCTGGTGTTGGTGGGAACGAGAGTAGGAATGCGCTAAGAGGTGGAAACACATTTGTGTAAGCATTCGTTGAATTGCTTATGCACCAATAAGCGGTTCAACACTACGCTAACATAAGTTTGATCAATGCAATAGCCAATTTTTCTATTATTTTTTATACACTAAATGAAATCCTGAACACATTCTTAAAATGAATCATGCTTATTGATTTTGGTACTCCAAGTAACAAATACATAATATTTAATCAAATTTGAACAGAAGCGAAATTGATTCTGTTGGTACTGGCAAGTATTGGCAGGAAAGAGAGTGGAAATGTCTTGGAAAATGAAATAAGTATTAATTAGGTATTAGTATAGAGTTCAAGAATTCAACGAGCCTACTCCAAGTTTCTCTTTTCCTCTTCGGTTGCGCTGTACAGGTGCCTAATAATTGAACAAATGAGCAATTTCAAAATTTCGATACAATCATCAATATAAGTGGCTTATATCTGGTAGACAAAAATTTTTTCCGCAAATTTTGTCATATACACATTTTGTCTATCTTCATTACTGAATAGATAGCGTTCGTTTGAATTTTATGAGCACCTTAAAAAAATCATAACTAAAAATCCTTCAAAAGTTCCCTACTACAAGATCCACTATTCAAAATAACGATTTGAACAAATTTTTCGTTCTCAAAATTTTACTCGAGGATAATTAAGGCGATATAAAACTAAAAAAAAAAATTTGTCCAAATCGTGATTTTGATTGGTTAGCCTTGTAGTAGGCAACTTTTCCAGCATTTTTGGTTATGTACAGAATTTGCTTATCTTCTTTTTTTAAAGGGGGTCATGAAGTTGAAACAAATGTTGCCCCTTCAATAATAAAGATAGGCAATATGTGTATTTGACAAAAGTTGTAGGAAAAATTTTTGTCTACAAGATCCGTCACTTAGATTGATGATTGAATCGAAATTTTGGAATTGCTCATTTGTTCAATTTTTAGATGCCTGTACAGCGACACCTATGGGGAAAAGTGGAACTTTGAGCGCATTTGAACTCAATTTATACCTTATTTTTGGCATTGTTACTGGTGTAAAAATTTGGTGGTAGCTCTGCATTAATTGAAAGGAAGAAAGGAAGAGGTAGCTGAATCTTCCCATGATAAAAGTCTTATTACACCAGTTACTATTTTCCCTTTTACAATTTCATTTTCTATATGGATTTTCTTAATAATTTTTCAAGGGAGGTACCAAGCATAAAATTCCGAACGTAGCGAGGGTGAAATTTTGAAAAAAACGTATTTTTAAACCCTAAAAAATGCATTTCTCGGAGGATGGGTTTCAGATTTTGAAGTTTTATTAAGAAAGTGGTGGATTTTCAGTGATTAGGGTATTAAATTCGGTATAAACGTAACAAAAGTTTCAAGTTTTTCACCCTTAAGGGGGGCGAGGGGTTATAGCTCTAGTAGCCCTCCCCCATCGAATTTCAAGTGTACCTAGAAACCAGACGTTAGTAATTCATAATTTTCCAACTGTTTAATTTGCTAAACAAATTTTTATTCTTCCAGTGACGACTTGAGAACCGCTAATATCATCGCAGACGACGAAAATGGCGTTAGTTGTTTAGTAATCGATCGCGAAACATTCAATCAGTTGATTTCAAATCTGGACGAAATTCGAACCAGATACGACGACGAAGGCAGTGAAAGAAAGAAGTGAGTAACGTATACGGTATATCTGGTCTGTTCATTGTGATTTTATACCCGCATCAACTCCAAATGGGCGAGCTAACATACTCGTACATATTTCATGTGTTGGCAAAGTACACGCGAGATTAAAAATTACCATTTTACCGAGTCATCTCGGCTGCCGGAGCTTTTTAACGGCACAGCGACAACTACTCGACAGTCGCTTTAATATCTAAAATTAAAGCGGAATTGCGAGACAATTATTTATCTCGTAAATCGTCGTCCTGTATTATTATTATAAAAGAAAAAATATGATTTTAATTTACGCATGCATACGAACTTCTAAAGGATTAGTAAACGCTATGTCATCTATCATGGTGAGTGAGAAGTTAAAAGATTTAAACGATAGACCGTACGTAGGTAGTTAATAGATTACGAAAAGAAAAAAAAAAGATTACTCGTAGATAATTTTTTTGCTCAACTTTGTGTATTATTTGCTGGGTGTTGTTTTTTTTTATTTTTTTCTGATCAATTCTCAACGAATAATACGTGTCGATTTTGTATTTTCCTGTAGAATTAACGAAGAATTCCGCTCAGTTCGATTACAAGATTTAAGAGTAATCGCGACGCTCGGTGTTGGAGGTTTTGGACGTGTCGAACTTGTACAAATTGCTAACGATACTGCTCGTTCGTACGCTTTGAAACAGATGAAAAAGAGTCAAGTAAGATGGAAAATTTTTATTACCATTATTTTCCTTATTCTCTTCAGCTAAATGAAATATGTATTCATTGTATTATTTGTTTTGTTTGCTCTTTTATTTTTGTAGATTGTCGAAACCCGCCAACAACAACATATCATGTCAGAAAAAGAAATTATGTGCGAGGCGAATTGCGATTTTATTGTTAAATTGTTTAAAACTTTCAAAGATCGAAAATATTTGTATATGCTGATGGAAGCATGTTTAGGAGGAGAATTATGGACGATATTGAGGTAGGTGTTACACGCTAAGAGAACAGCAAACCCGATATGCTTGAGTTTTTTTTTTTTTTTTTTAGTTTTAGAAAAAGATGCAAAATATAAAAATGAAAATATTCTTGAGTCGAAATTTAAATTTTTCCAAAGTTTCAAAGGATATTGGTGAAAATAAATATTGTAAAAAAATTTAAGACATTCTTCTTTTTGTGAGAAAAATATTCGATCACTGATGTGTGATGCTGAAATAAAATTTTTTAAATTTACGTAAAAAATCTCAAAAAAATACTGAAGAATATTCTAAAACTCTGTATTCCATATTTGATATTAAGTCAGCTCATTTAATTTATAAAATCCAATTCATTAGTAAATGTTTTAAAATCGTTGAAAATCATCAAAAATTGGGTAAAAAGTGAAGAAAATTGACTAAAGACGTGAAAAAAAAAACGTTGAAAATCAAAGAAATTTTGTAAATATTTGGTAAAAAGAAGTAAAAACTTGAAAAAAATTGATTACAAAACAAGAAAAAATTTGGCATCAGGGGTGAAAATTGAGCTAGTAAATTATAAAATCATCGAAAATTACGTGAAAATTTGATAAAACTACTTAAAAATGCGGAGAATAGACCATAAATCAAAAAAAAAGTTGTTGAAAAATGAATAAAAATTGACCATTATTATGAAAAAAAAAATATTGAAAGTCATCGAATATAGATTGAAAATTTGACCAAAATGGGTAAAAAGTGCTAAAAATTGTTGAAAAATTACGAAAAAATGTTGAAAAACGAGTGAAAATTGACCTTATATTTAAGAAAAGTCGTTGAAAATCAGAGAATTTGGAAGAAGTTGGAAAATTGATTAAAAATCATGAAAAAACATTGAAAATCATGGAAAATTGGGGGAAAAATTGACTGAAATGGGTAAAATTTGAAGAAAAATTGGTGAAAATAGAGCTAAATTTTGCGAAAATATGTTAAAAATTATCGAAAATTGGAAAAAATTCGAGGAAAAAATTGGTGAAAATAGAGCTAAATTTTGCGAAAAGATATTAAAAATCATCAAAAATTGAGAAAAATTCGAGGAAAATGAGTGAAAATTGATATCCATGTAGTAAAATTAGGTAAAAAAAGCTAAAAGTTCAAAATTTTGATGAAAATCACGAAAAAAAATGTTGAAAAATGTGTGAAAATTGACGTGAATTATGAAAAAAAAAAAAAAAGAAAAATATAAGAAATCATCGAAAATTGGGTAAAAAATGAACTGAAATTTTGGTAAAAATTGAACAAAAATCGGGAAAAAATGTTGAAAAATGCGAAAAAATTTACCTAAAATATAAAAAAAAAAAAATATGAAAGTCATGAAAAATTGGTGAATATTTGACAAAAATTGACATGAATTATGAAAAAAAGAAAAAACCTAAAAAATCGTTAACAAGCATACTTTTTACCGAATTTCAACAAATTTTTACAAAATTTTCTATGATTTTCAACGATTTACAACAATTTATTTCATGATTTAGGTCAATTGTCTCTACTCTTCAATGATTTTCAACATTTTTATCCGTATTTTAGGTCAACTGTCTTTCATTTCTCAGTGTTTCTCGTAATTTTCAATAAATTTTTTTCAATTTTTTTACTTAATTTTCGATAATTTTTAAAGGTTTTATTTAGGTCAATTTTCACTCATTTTCGTGAATTTTTTTCCAATTTTCAATGATTTTCAGCGATTTGTTTCATAATTTGGGTCTATTTTTAGCCATTTTCTTCAAATTTTTCCCAATTTTCAACGATTCTTAACGTCCTGCTCCATAATTTAGGTCCAATTTCACACATTTTTCTTCAATTTTTTATGATTTTTTTCAATAAACTCTTCGTTGTCAATTCATTATTTTTTATCTAATTTTCGTTAATTTTTAATGTTTTTCCATTATTTTCGATTCGTTTTCTGCATTTTTTACTCATTTTCATCTAATTTTTACAATATTTTCGATGATTTTCAACGATTGTTTTTTTTCTTTCATATTTTAGGTCAATTTTTACCCATTTTTATCAAATTTTTACCCAATATTCGGCATCCATGAAAATCACTAAAAAAATGTTGACAAATAATTGAGAATCAACGCAAAATATGAAAAAAAAAACGTAAAAATATTCGAAAATTGGATAAATAATTGACTAAATTTTGGTAAAAATTGAAGAAAATTGATCAAAAATCACGATAAAATATTGAAAATTAATAAAAATTGGGAAAAATTTGAAGAAAATGGATGAAAATAGACCTAAATTACGAAAAAAATCACTTTACATCGTTGTTAAAAATTATCGAAAATTTTGTAAAAATTTCAGTGAAATTGAGTTTTCACATTACCTGATTTTTTTTCACACTTTCAAAAATTCGTTTTTCATTTATTATTTACATAAATGAGGCAATGGGAGTAGTAAAAATTTGATGTTGTTCAGTTTTTGTAATGTAACTACGATTATTGAATTTTCAATTAAATAGGTAAATATACCAGCAACTAATATATTATTGTTGTTTTACTTGTTTACAGAGACAAAAGTTTCTTCGATGACAGCACGACTAGATTTTACACGGCGTGCGTAGTAGAAGCATTCGATTATTTACATTCTCGCAATATTATATACAGAGATTTGAAACCAGAAAACTTATTATTAGATATAACTGGATACGTGAAACTGGTGGATTTCGGATTCGCTAAAAAATTACAGGTACGTGCGAGTAATTTAAAATTAACGGATCGAATGGGCGGTGCGAAATGTACGTAATTATAAATGGAAAAACGCCAAAAGAAAAGTAAAAGCGATCGCCGCGTGTAATCGTTAAAAAAAAAATCTCGATCGTAATTACGCAAGTCGTCGAAGTACGAAGCAGTAACGTTTTTAGTGAAATTATTGTACTCACGAATAATTAGGTTTATCAATAACGGAATTTTTTTTGACGTTATTAAAAACACGTTTGATAAACGAAGAAATAAATAAATAAGTAAACGAAATTCATTATTTTGCAGCACGGACGTAAAACTTGGACGTTCTGCGGTACACCGGAATACGTTGCTCCAGAAGTTATTCTAAATAGAGGACATGACATTAGCGCGGATTATTGGTCGTTAGGTGTTTTAATGTTCGAATTATTAACCGGTAAAATAATTTGCACAGTTCAAGTTTATAATATTAAATTTATAACACGATAAAATTTTAACTGAAATTCTATCGCATTACAGGTACACCTCCGTTTACCGGATCCGATCCAATGAAAACGTACAATATTATACTTAAAGGAATCGACGCGATCGAATTTCCCCGAAATATTACTCGTAATGCTCGCGTGCTAATTAAGAAATTGTGCAGGTAAAATATTACGTCGATTTTTATATTTCCAATTGTTAACTTGGCATTCGATTTCTATAAAGATGACGTAATCGAATCTATTTCGTTTTAGGGATAATCCTGCCGAAAGACTTGGTTACCAGAAAGGCGGAATTAGCGAAGTTCAAAAACACAAGTAAATATCTCTCGACGGAGTATTTTTTCTAAAACTATCGTATGTTGAGATTATTTTTTATTCAATTATTTCTCCAATAGATGGTTCGATGGTTTCAATTGGGAAGGTCTACGGAATCGAACTTTGATCCCACCAATTCAACCAAAAGTTCGTAGTGTTACTGATACGAGAAACTTTGACGATTACCCTCCGGATGCAGATGGGCCACCACCGGACGATTTAACTGGTTGGGACGCAGAATTCTAATTCTCACTGCCATACAAATACCACTGTGTAGTGATATCGGTGTCTTCCTTGTGTGTTTTATAATTTTTTTTTTTTTGCGTATACGTGACCCTTCCGTTTCCCCGTTATTATTATTATTTTTTAATATCATTTTAATACCTACGTGAGAAAAGTGTAATATATATATATTGCGAGAAGAATGCTCTCAAAAGATTATAATCGTTATCGGAGAAATAATGGCAAAAAATTTCCAATTTTTACTTGTTTTATAAACGAAACTATATCACTGGTTTTAAGTACGTGTTTTATTTTAAGGGCTTGACCTAGTCTTAACAGTGATGTTGTGTATACCATTAGACAGTTTTTATGTTGTTTTTATGTTTGTATTAATAATATACTTTTTTTCGCGCGCTTAAATTTTAAGACTAATATTGTTGAGAAATGAATTGTGTATTCTGTGAATTTATACTGCAAGGTAAATTTGCCAGTAAATTATTTATTAATACGGAGATGTGTATTCGTTTTTTTTTTTGTTTTTTTTTTTGGATGTATATGATATTTGATTTTAGCTGCCTACGTAAATCTTCGTTAAGTATTCAATGAAGAATGATGAATAGTTATTTTATTCATCACATTACCTAAAGTTTCAATATTGCTCTATGTCTAATCAATTTTCATTTTTGACTGTAAGTAAAAATAGATTTTGATGAGATCTTTTTATTTGACATTAAATGTATGAAATTGTATACAAACGTCTAATTCATTTTTTATAAAAATAAACATTTTTTAAAATACCATAATCGAGCTGCATTTATATAACAATAGCAATTCATTGGGCAACTGGCGGTTTGCATCTGTGCCAATTTTTTATGTGATAAATTCTTATTATTTTGATCTTCATTTCATTCTACTGGTAGTTTCAGTCAATGGCCGTTGATTACCATGTTATTCTACGTAACAATCCACCATCCTACTTCTTCAAACGAATGATAAAATGTGACAAAATTTAAAATTTCATAGTTCGCTAAAAATCACTTAAGATTCTTCTGAGATGAAAATAATTTTTCGATAATGATGTAAGTTAATTGTCTGATTCTGATATCGGTATATATCAATATTATTCAATCTAAAGACTAAAATAATAAAAGAGGGCATCATTCGCGATGATGTTTTAGTCTCATATTTGTAAAATATTATAATTATGTGAATTGAAATGTAAGGATAGAGGGGGCAATAAAGCTAAAATGTCGACCTTACCAAAGGACACATCTGAACCTTTACTAAATCTACCTACCAAATTTCAAATTCCTAGCTCGATTTAGGGGAGAGATATGCAAGGAAGAAACTAAAAAAATAAGAAAAACCGACTAAGAAACTTTTTTGAGGTTGTGACAGGGTGCAATGAGATTGAAAAGTCGAAACTCCCAAAAAGCGCATCCAGGATCTTTACTAAATAAACATATCAAATTTCAACTTCCTTGTTCAATTTGGAGGTAAGTTATGTGAGGAACAAACTCAAAATCGACCGAAAAGCTACATTTTTGGAGCTTTGAGGGGGTGCAATGAGATTGAAAAATCGAGACCCTCAAAAGGCACATCTAGCACTTCTGCTAAATCTACAAACTTAATTTCAACTTCGTAGCTCAATTTTGAAGTGAGTTATACAAGGAACAAATTCAAAAAATTCAAAAAAAAAAACATTTTTTGGGGCTGTGAGGAGGTGGCTATGAGACTAAAAAGTGGAGAACCTCTAAAGGCACATCAAGGATCTCTACCAAGTCCATGTACCAAATTTCAACTTCGTAGCTCAATTTGGTGGGGAGATAGGGGAGGAACGGCCTTTTTTCAAAGTTAAAAAGGGGAAACCCCTTTTATCTCCCCCCCCCTAATTGACCTAGGAGGTTGACTTTTGGATGTACTATACAACTTTGAATTCTCTAATGATTAGCTTCAAAAGAAACAATTTTTTCGTTTTTGGGCCCTCAGTAACCCCTCCGCCAAATTTGGGCATATCAGAATTTTGACCCGAGGTCAATCTCACACATATATATCTAATCCGTCTCCAAACTGAGCAGCTTGGCCCAATTGAAGCGCTTTTGGTCAGTATTGAGCAGAGTAAATAATTTTAGTCTTTGGGAGAAAAAAAGTAGAAGTAAATATCTTACATGGCCAAAAACGGTCGTAATTTTCTTCTTGGACCCCGAACGAATCCATCGTCCCCCTCCCCCTCAGCTCTCTCATTCATCCGCAGACTATAAATGCCTCGTTTTCATTGTTAATATATCATATAACAAAGGAAATCAGCCTAATGAACGTTGAAGTTGTTGAAAGAAAAATGAACGTTCATGTAAAAAAATGCTGAATCAATCAAGTTAACATTGCTGACATGCTGAGTAATGAGTATTCATATTTTCTTGCTTTGATTATATTAATCCGATGTTTATGCCTGGTAAATATTGAAAACAATTTTACAGTTTCACTAGCGCTACTAGTAAATTTAAAGCGAATCAAACCTCCATAAAATGATTAGGCGTAAGAAGTTTATTTGTGGTTTAACCTTCAGCTGATGACATTTTGTCCTCGGATGGTGTAATTCATGCTACTTACCGGTGAACTCCTTTGCTTGAATGAAGTACTGCCCTTGCACGTAATTTCAGTTATCTACATACCTTCGAAGGAATAAGTTGTCGAAGTTTCGGCGTGTTTAATTAATTACTTCTCTACTCCTTTTATTAGGTAAGTACTTTTACTTCCACGTATCTATCATAGTATTCGCATTTTGGAAATCACCTGAGAAATAAAATTTATACCATTTTTCTGATTATCGCTTTTTATTCGCGATTATATCTGGGCTGAGTGGTGTAATTTTTCAATGATTTTGTCAAGCATGTGTTTTTTATTTGATAATCGATTTTTTCAAAGACGTTTTTACCTACTTCGCGATAGACGTTATACTCGTCACATCTTGACGTTTCATCTTTGTACCATTCGTTTATCTAGATATGGTATTTAATCGATCACTTTCGAAATTATAAGATTCAAGTCCAAGTACCTTGAACTAGTCAACCTTGAGCTTTCCTTTAGCACTATTTTTATGTACGTGATAGGAACTGAGCCAAAATATTGTTTACACTTTCTTCGCCTTTTCACTCTTATGCGAAAAAAGTCTAATCGGTCGTATTTGTAATTAATCTGTTTTAGACATCAGTTAAAAATGGCATCAGGACCTGAAAATATTGGTATCAACGGTTTCGGACGTATTGGACGTCTCGTATTGAGGGCTGTTATCGATAAAGGAGGCCGAGTAAGTCGATATAGTGTATACGGTTGAACGAACTCGTCTGTATTTTAATTCCAGTACTAATCGTATCTTGGTACAGGTATGCGCCGTTAATGATCCATTCCTTAATGTCGAATACATGGTGTACTTATTCAAGCACGATTCAACTCACGGTCATTTCAAAGGAGAAGTAAAAGCCGAAGGTGGAGCTCTAGTCATCAATGGTGAGTAATTCGCGGTACATTAATATTCGTTTCGTTTTCCGGTGTAGTAATACAATTTACGTAAACGTTTTTCCGGCAGGATGTAAAATTACCGTTTTCACCGAAAAAGATCCCAAAGCTATTCCATGGGCTAGCGCTGGTGCTGCTTACGTTGTAGAATCGACCGGTGTATTCACCACTATCGAAAAAGCTTCGGTTGGTATTTCGCATCGTTGTCGACGGTTTTACATTACGATCGTGTGCTATTTTAACTAATTTCTGTGTAGGCCCATTTACAAGGAGGAGCTAAAAAAGTCATCATCTCAGCACCCAGCGCTGACGCTCCGATGTACGTCTGCGGTGTCAATTTAGACGCTTACGATCCATCTGCCAAAGTTGTCTCGAACGCTTCATGTACCACGAACTGTTTAGCTCCGTTAGCTAAAGTTATCAATGATAAATTCGGCATCGTCGAAGGTCTAATGACCACCGTACATGCTACTACGGCCACCCAAAAAACCGTCGACGGACCGTCCGGAAAAGTAAGCGATTTTTGGTGCAATTTTAACCTTTTAATTTAATAATGCCCGGTTGTAATGCGCATTTTATTCGACAGTTATGGCGTGATGGACGTGGCGCTGCTCAAAACATCATCCCTGCTTCGACTGGAGCTGCCAAAGCTGTTGGTAAAGTTATTCCAGCATTAAATGGTAAACTCACCGGTATGGCATTCCGTGTACCTGTAGCTGATGTTTCCGTTGTTGATTTAACATGCAGGTGAGTTAGTCATTATTTGAGTGGCCAATTGTGAAGATGTTTTCTTCTAATTTTCTCTATAGTATAACCTTTTTGAATGTCATGTTACTCAAGTACATGATGATCGATACGTTATCATCCTAAATTCATAACTTTATCAACTTTTATATAAATAATCAATTTTAAAATTAATTCCATCGTATGTACGTACGATTATGAGAACATTATCTGTATTACACATATTTATCGGTCACTGAGGTAATCGAGCTTTGAAATTGACGTTATGTTGCTCTATTGGGTCGTTCGATAATGAAAAAATCTGAACAAATTAGAACCAGACTTTCTTTCGAGCTATGTTATCTGAAACCGGTTTAACGAGCAAAATCATGCTTCTCGACATTGTATATTTTTCGCGAAAAAAAAAATCACTTTCAACACACTGGGTTAAATATGCTTATTTTTATGCCTTGTTTCGTTTAGAAACATATGCGTTTCATTAAGTTGACCTTGATCATTGTAATACGCTTAATTGGCTGTAAAGTACCTATTCGAGTAAAACGAACGGATTATTTATGCGAAAAATTTGTTTTCGCCATTTTTCAGACTCGAAAAGGAAGCCTCCTACGATGAAATTAAAAAGGCTATGAAAGAAGCCGCGGAAGGACCATTGAAAGGTATTTTGGGTTACACCGAAGAACAAGTCGTATCTTCTGATTTCATCGGATCCAGTTTATCGTCGGTGTTCGACGCCGAAGCTGGTATTTCTTTGAATTCGAAATTCGTGAAATTGATTTCATGGTGAGAGTTTTTGTATTTCTATTGTACTAACTAGATAGTCGGCGAATGGAAATGAATTAAACCTTGGATTTTTTGTCGCAGGTACGATAACGAATATGGATACTCCAACCGTGTTGTAGATTTAATTGCATACATGCAATCCAAAGATCAATAATTGCGAAGAGCACTTGAAATAAATACACTTTGCTTATGTTTTACCGCTTCTGCTTCTAGCGATTATTTATTATTTCTTTTTTGTCGTTAATATAATGAATTTTTTACGTCATAATTACGCAAAAATTATAATTCGAAGTTCCATTATGTAAAATAATTTTAAAATTATCCGTAATCGTGCTAATACGTGTATTATTTGCTTTCTGAAAAAAAAAAATATATAAGCAATACAATTCCTAATCTTCGTCTTGTTATTTTCATAGATCGAGATTAATTTTGATTTTCGATGTACGAGTTTTAAAACTGAATGAATCTAAATTCTTGTATTTATTACTTACTCTGAAAAGAATGAGATCAGATTCATTTGATGCACAATAAATTGCATTTGAAGAAATAAGCCTGATGCACTGAAAAACAAGCAAGTTGATTTTGTGGTAATATAAAAAAACGAGTGTTTCAATTGTTGAATTTTTTAGTTCGATTCCCTCCTTCGTGATAATTTCATTCAGATCGATTTCTCACATTCAGTTGATGTTTATTTTATGTAGCAGAACGATGCAGTATGAGACATCGACAAAATATACTGCTGATATCGAATTTATCGACCGATATAATGGCTTTTTATAATTTATAATACGCATCGATAATGATAAACTTTATATCTCTTTTGCGTCGTCTTAAATATTAAAAATGAATTCATTTTAACAACCATTCCAACTACATGATTTCATTTCACCTCTACAGTTACATAAAAAACAAAAATAAAGGTTATCTGTCTTTCCGTATTTTTAGATCATCCAAAAATTCACACTTCGTTCAAAGGGGAAAAAAATCAACGCGAATATACTCAAAAAAAGAAGAAACATCGACCAAAAAGCTACATTTTCGGGGCTGTAAGGGGGTGCAATAAAGCTGAAAAGCCGAAATCCCTAAAAGGAACATCTAGGGCCATTACTAAATATACGCACCAACTTTTAACTTCTTAGCTCGATTTGGTGAGGAGATTAAGGAAGAATAGCTCTTTTTGAAGGGCCACAACGAGAAAAACCCTCATAACTCCCCTCCTAATTGTCCTAGGAGGTTGATTTTTGGATGTGTTTTACGTTTTTGGGCCCTCAAAATCCCCTCCCCTTAATTTGGGCATATCTGAATTTTGGCCCAAGATCATCCCCACTCTTATGTATCTAATCCGCCGCCAAACTGACCCCATTCACCGAATTGAAGCGATTTTAGTCAGTATCGAGCAAAGTAAACCATTTTTAGTCTTCGGTAAAAAACAAATTAAAAAACATAAAAATAAATATCTGTGGCGGATAAAAATGGTTATAATGGATTTCTAGGATCCCAAAACGGATTTCGTTGATATACTCCCCCTCAGCCATCGTAGGTCAATAAATTGTAATAGACAGTTTTGATTGGCGATGTGACATGGAAAATCGCAAATCGTGATGTTTTTTCCAAATTAGCATGGCAGGTAGGAAGGGTTCAATGAGGCTATAAAGTCGAAAATCCCAAAAGGTACATCAAGGGTCCCTAAAGACAAGACATACCTAATTTAAACTTCTTAGCTCAATTTGGAGGGGAGTTATGCGAGGAAGAAACTCTAAAAATTGGAAAAATCGACCAAAAAACCACATACGCAGAGCTGTGAGCGGATGCAATGGAGCTATAAAGTCGGTACCCCCAAAAAGCGCATCCAAGTCCCCAACTGATTATGCATACTAAATTTTAACTTCCTAGCTCAATTTGGTGGGGTGAAAGCGGAATAACAGCCCTTTTTCAAGGTCAAAAAGGGGGAAAACCCTCATACCTTCCCTCCTAACTGATCTAGGAGTTTGATTTTTGGATATGTTATACAATTTTGGATTCTTTATCGATCGTCACCGAAAGGAACAATTTTTGTACTTTTTGCCCTTCATCACCCCACCCCCCAAAATGGGGCAAAACTGAATTTTGACCCAAGATCATCCCCACTCATACGTATCTAACTCGTCGCTAAATTGAGCCGATTGACCGAATTGGAGCGATTATGGTCGGTATCGAGCGAAGTAAATGATTTTAATGTTGGGGGAAAAAATTAAAATAAATATCTTGCATAGCTAAAAATTGTCTTAATGGTCTACTAAGACCCCAAAACGAATTTTTCTAATATTACTCTCTCCCCTCATCCGCGGTTGGTCGATATACTGTAATAGCCTGGTTTTCATTGACAATATGACAGAAAATCAAGCTAAAAAAGCGAGGGTTTAATCGAGCTAAAAAGGTTTAATCGAGCTAAAGTGTCAACACCACAAAAAGGCACATCTAGAATCCATACTAAATCTACATATCAAATTTCTACTTTTTAGCTTAACTTGGGAAGAAGTTATGCAAGGAATAAACTCAAAACACAAAAAAACACCCAAAAAAACTTATTTTGGGACGATAAAAGGGCACAAAGTAATGGGGGGGGGGGGTAGATGTGTATTAAACATAACATTTTTGAATTTTTTTGATGTTTTTCATTTGTTATAAATGTATTACTCGACTTCTATACGTCCAATTTGGCTGAAATTTTCACTATGTGCTGTCGATCGATGGTCCACCCTACCACATGGCATAGATGTCATGTTGTCAGGAAGCATAGTTTTCCTGAGAGAGGGGTCAATATTTCGCAAGGCATGTTTTTTCAGAAAAATTTTACATCTTCCCCTTCAAAAAAAAAAAAAAAATTATTAGACTTCTATGCATACGATTTGGCTGAAAATTTCATAGGTTGTAGTCGATGGTTTATCCTTTCACATGGCATCGGTATCATATTGTCAGGAAGCATAGTTTTCTTGAGAGAGGGATAGACGTTTACAAAATTTAATATTTCTTGATTATTTCTCATGTTTTTCATTAATTAAAAATTGATTACTCGACTTCTATGCATACGATTTGGCTGAAATTTTCATGGGGGTGGTTAATGGTTCACCCTTTTATATGACATATGTGTGGTGTTGCCAGGAAGCAACATGGTTACTAATGTTAATTTTTGAAAATTTTAGTTTTAATTTTTCAAAATTAATTTTAACTTCACCAGCATATAAAATAAATGGTTTTGTTTAGAAATAAAAACTTCGTGTTGAAGGGGTTGCATATCCTCGATTACACTGAAGGCACAACTGACAATATTTTTTAAATTAGCCACATTTGATCAAAAATTCTGGAATTGTAACGTGGTGAAGGTAGATAATTACTAATTAGAAGTCGCTGATTACGAATTTAATATCTGCCTATTTGAAATTTTTATTTGTTGGTATTGGCATAGTTGCATTTTCAACGTTGAGTGCAATGTTTCAATGGGATGTCGCTATTTTTAATTGTGTTATTCTAATTAAAACACTTTTCGCTAGAGTTTTTACGCGTTTAAAAAAAATATATTTTTATTGTTGTTTTCACATCATCTTTAAAAAATAGAAAATTTTAACTCCGTTTCTACACGTACGATTTGGGTGAAATTTTCATGCATCGATGTCTAAGGTTTACAGTTTTTGGTAATTTTACTTTACTTCAATCATTGAAAAATGTGCAGAAAAGTATAAATGTGCTAGAGATTCATTAGAAAATCAGGTTTTTCACGATTTAGAGCATATGGTCAATTGAGAAGCAGATTTATGAGTATGCTGCCGTACAATTTTTTTGATTGAAAAAGTTTTGAATAATGAGCGATCACTTCCAAAAATTTACAACGAAACATTTTTTTTCAAAACATTGTACAATTGTTTTCTCTTCCAATTAATTAAAAGTTAATTTCAATGATTCAATCGGTATAAATTATTCTCACTGGCGAATATTTGAGTACAGTACCTGATACCTGCACCTGCCGTATCTACGTAGGCAGTGATAATGATTTTTGTAAGAACAAAATTCGGATGCAAAAAAAAAAGCAATGTAATTTATTTAGAGTATAAAAAATAGGTACCTACCTGCTTTCGTTACTAAAAACTAAACACGAACAAAACTAATGAACAATCCTTTCTCCGTCAAGAAATATCACGAAACAAATAAAAATATAAAGAAATAAAATAAACAGAAGTAAATTTTCAATAAAAATAATAATCAAGTAGGCAAATACAATATCACAAGTAAATTAACGAATAAAAACCAATAATAATAGGTAATAGAGGTAAATAATAATCACATTATAACTTGGAATACTCAAGATTAACTTACACTTTATTAAAATCGAAAACTTTGTAGTTTACTCATAACATGGGACACTACATAATCAATGAAATCATCATCGTTGTCTTCCAATTCAACGTAGTTACGTAAAGGACGTTGCGGTGCAGGACAAGTTGTTTGGTAATATACCACACATTTCGGATAGAAGGAATTATCCTCGAATTTCACAACCACCATGTTACTTTTACTTCGATATGTGTCGATATTTTTCTTCGGATATGGCGAATAATTGCAAGCAACGCGAAGTTCGTTTCCGGTCAGAACTTCGCATATTATAAACGCTCGTTTGGAACCTGTTGAATGTATACTGATTAGCGAAACGTTGGGTAGATATTAAAGCAGATGATCGTTTCGTTCGGCTAACCATTTTTTTCGTTACAGAATTTATTAGCGTAACTGGGACTATGACTAAAACTGACTCCAGCGCCGAATCTGGAACGTGTAACCCGACGCCAATCCAGATTATTCTTTAAAATGGACTGCACGTTTCCTTCGGCTGTTGCATGGTACAAATCTTCGGTTGGGCATTGCCTTCTACGCGACAACACGTATTGAGCTTTTCGCAACTGATAAGCGGCGTGTAAAAATTTATTATTTCGCACCACTTCAACTCTAGTAATGTAGACCTGGAATGATGATGGATTCTATAACAATGATCTCGTTTGAGAGTAGAAATTAATACAATGCGTTACCTCCGGCATACTTGACTGTATCTTAGCACGAATTTCATTCGCGTACGATCCAGAAACCACCTTTTTTTTACTTTCGGCGACCCGAACAATCTGAGCCATTTTATGACATTCAATTCACGTTTTGACAGAACCGCCGATCACTGGGTAAACTTGCTACAAATATTTCACGATAGACGTCACTTTAAAACAACTGAACGTTAATGCAGCAATGCACTGATGAAAAATTCAATTCAATAAATAAGAATTTGTACGTAACGACAATGGCAGTTCAATTAAAGTAAACAATGCGTCCAAGTTCCAACCAAGCATTAATCACAGATCTGTCTACAACGAGTAATAAGCACATTTCATCGACATGAACACACGGTGCCCTATCGACTAATCGCTTCACAATGCGTACAAATCGACAACAGAAATAAAACTGTTATGGTCGACTCAGTAAGTTCCTGCAAATTATTTTATTTAACTTCGCTTACACGAGTGAAATAACAAGCATATATTTTGAGTAGAATTACTTTCAATTCCACATTCTCATTCTCTTTGAAAACCCATAATGTTTCACAACTAAACAAAGAACAATAAAATAAGTAAAAGGGTATAATTTCAAGCTAAAACCGGGAAAACTCGATACAAATTTGGGAACCAATGAAATAAACAATAATAGTAAACAAAACGTTAAGTTTGCTAATGTTTACAAATATTCGAAGAGAAGTGTAACACATTGAAGCCGAGTCCAGCTGAGTCCTCGATGTCTTTGATCATTCATCATGTTTGTTCTCATTATTTGTCACTTCTCGTTTTCTTCAATTTTGCGTTGCGGTTTCCAGATGAAAAACAGTGTTCGAGTTTTTCAGCTCATTTGATAAGTAGATTTCCTCCGCGTGTAGCTAAATAGAAATTTTTCAGGGGAGAAAAGTCTAAATTTTTTCCGTGTGTAGCAAAAATTTTCAGTTTGATTTGACTGAGCCAGGCTGTGGGGAGGGGGAGGGACAACTTGCCCTTATATCTAAGCTCTTCACAACTAGAGTTTGCTCTGAAAACAGACTCCGAATGGACTCTCAGAGACTCTGAGTCGACTCGAAATTAGACTTCGAGTCTTTTTTCAGTGACTCGCAATTTTCACGATTCCTAGTCTCTATTTTGAATTTGAACAAGTCTTTTAATGAGAGCAGGTCTCTTGTTTTGATTTCCAGTGCTTTATATGTATGTATCGGAATTTAAAAAAAATTGTTATTCTTATATCTTTTTCATTTAATTTATTCGTTCACTCCTCGACAATAGATAATTTCATATGAAGTTTTTTATAAAATAAATAATGCGACATTTCTATCTTTGAAAATTGTTTGTTGAAGAATGAAATTTGTGATCAGAATGACATATATACAACAGTGATGAAGAAAAAAATCATTTCGTTGTCTCCATTGCTTCTGTCATATTCATATTGTAAAATAAAAACAAGCTGTTGCGATATAAATGTTTATGGTGAGGGTAAGAGGTGGAGTGCAACAAAATTCTATAGAGGGTTCCAAAAGACTACGAAATCATTTTTGGCTGCATTAGATTTTCTACGTATATATGTTACTCATTTTGTGATAAAATCAGTAACTTGGCTCAATATCCACTAAAATTGCTGAAATTCAGCGAGAGACTTTGATTGACGAAGATGGCGACAGATTAGATAAATATGAAGAGTAGGAATGACCTTGAATCAAAATTCAGATATGTTAAAATTTGGTAGAAGGGCTTAAGGGGTTCTGCGCGTTAAATATTACAAAAATCATTTATTTTTACATCAATCGATTGGAAATCAAAAGTAGTACATTATATCCAAAAATCGGACTTCTATATCAATTAGAAGGAGAGATCAGGAGATGTGACAGATTTTCTCCTTCTTGACTTTGAAAAAGAGCGATTACTCCACTAACTCCATCCCAAATTGCGCTAGCGAGCTGAAATTTATGATATACATTTTGGTAGGTGCTCCGGATATGCCTGTTGTTAGTTTTAACAATTCTTATCAACTTTTAGTATCATCTGAATTTGTGGCAAGCACAGTTTATCACTCCCACCTTTGTCATCGAGATAATAATTATTGTTAGATACTTACCTTTGCCTAGTAAATAGAAGTAGATAAAATATAGTATGTTACGAACGTTTTATACGTCTCTCATCTTTTCATTGCACAAAGCATCCAAACTTTCAAATAGCCCCATTGAGTCAGTATTTTTTACTCTTTCATCACTCCAGGAGTTCTAGTGTAGTTCACAATTATATATATGTGTGTATATTAAATTATCCACTATTTTAGTAACAGGAAGAATGTAGCTTTCAAAAGTTTCAAATGCTATTTCCTGCACCCCTCTTTACTTGTAACTTTGTAAGTTGAGCTTTTATCTGTAAATGTTACTATTTTTATTCTTTCAAGGTTTCCCCTGTCAGTTTGATTGGCAATACAATACGGATTTTGCTTTTAATATCTTGTACGTTTGAAAATACGCTGTAAGTTACAGGTTGGTAGAAAAAAACAAAAAAATTAAAAAAGACTCGGAAAAAGAGACAACCGGACTATCCAAAAGACTCGGAGTCTTTCTAATGAGTGGCTCGTTACATGATGACTCGGAATCGCAATTTCCACCAACGACACG
This sequence comes from Ferrisia virgata, assembly GCA_900060175.1. NCBI lineage: Eukaryota > Metazoa > Arthropoda > Insecta > Hemiptera > Pseudococcidae > Ferrisia > Ferrisia virgata. The sequence continues at coordinate 30,577 of FIZR01013129.1, forward strand.
AGCGTTTTAGACTCGAGAGTTGCAATTTTCAGAGATTCTGGTCAACCTTAGGAGAGACAGCTAGGAAAGAGAATTAGGAGAGACTGCTAGGAGACTGCTGGAAGAGATCAATTAGAGAAACTGTTAAGAGAGCCAGCTAGAAGAGCTAAGAGAGACCATTAAGAGAATGCTAAGTAGGACTGCCCAGCATGAGTGGAGATAGAAGAGCTCTAGTTCATAACCTTCATTTTGAAAAGAGAAAAAAATTCCTCTTTTGGTATTGAAATGCTTAGTTCTGAGGGCGAAAAAAATTCGGGTAAAATCAAGTGTAAAAGATTCAAAAAAGTGCATTTAACAGCATTTTTGACCCCCAAAAATCAACATTTAGCCATTTTTAGTAGTATAAACTAAAAGTTATTAAATTCTCTCGATTTTCTAAAAAAACATTTGGGGACTGGCTGAACATTGAGGAGGGGGAAGGGAGACTTGAGCTCTCCTAGGCCATTCCCTCATTTCTGCCTATTCTGCCAAGAGAGATCGCTGGGAGGAACTGTGTGCAGAGATTGCTACAAGGGAATGCTAGAAGAGATAGCTAAGAGAGACTATACTACAAGAAACTGCTTAGAGAGATAGCTATGTTGAACTGCTAAAGAAGAGAAGAGATCAATATGGGAAAGTGCTAAGCAGACAAGCATGATTATCAAGAGAGACCATTAGAACAGACTGCTAGGAGAGAAAGCTAAGAGAGATAGATGAGAGAGACAGGTAGGAGAGTTGTTCAAGAAAGACGGCTAAGAGAGACTGCTAGGAGAGATTTCTAGGAGACACTGCTAAGAGAGAAAACCTATTGCCCAAATTTGACCGATTTTAGTCGGTATCCATCCAGAGATGTCGCGCTTTCAATTTTTCCACACAAGACCCTTATGCTCGCGGTTCCTTAGGCATTAGAACCGCAGTTCTCAAAAATGAAAAATTGCGCAAACGACTAAATCTTCCCATTTTGTGTTTGACTCGTGTCAGTTTTGTTTTAACTGAAATACAAATTGCAGGAAGAAATGAAAAATTCATGGTAGGTGCACGTGTTCACTGCAGTAATCATCTAATCATTTCATTGCAATAAAAAAAAGAGAACCGCCATTCGAAAGAATCGCAAAAATTATACGTTGTTGTTCTATTGATGAGAGAACCGCTCTGTAACGACCAAAATACACCATAGTCTACAAATAAGCCAAATACTTGAAAAAAAAAGGTATCACCTATTTAGACAGACAATCAGATTGGAAACAATAACCAAAATCATATGTATTACCTTATTTGGGAAATTATTTGGCTACAACACCGCCAAATAAGGACCCAGAGAGTTAGTTATCATTTGATTAGTTCCTCAATAAAACACCCTCGCTACCGTTCCTTCGAGTCTCTTGTGTTTCGCAAGCCGCGTTTAAATATTCTTAGCCCTGAGTTTTATCTCGGTTAATGTTTCGGAAAACTTTAATAAATTTGATTTTTTCATCTTCCGACGAAGACCCGAGTGTTATTTATTTTCTGCTTCTACCGGAAAACCAACTCTCGTTTTGAACTGTGTTGGTGCTGGACTCAGCCGAGACAAGATCTTCAGACGGGGTCGTTCGCTCAGAGGACCCGTCACACCACCGATACATCTCTGAAGCTATATGAATAATTTTCAGTTCTGGGAGAAAAAAAATAAAAAATGCAATAAAAAGGAATAAAGATCTGACAAGGTTAAAGATGCTCTCAATGGTCTTCCAGCAACCCAGAATGGATTTTGTTGATACACTCGCACCCTCCATCGTCCCCAAAGTTCGATTGTCTGTAATAGTCTGATTTCAATTAACAATATGACATAGAGAGCCAGATTAAAAAGGATGTATTCATAAGAACAAACAAACAAACAAACAACCCTTATAGAAAAATACTCAATGTTTTGCCGGAGCAAAAATGAAGCTGTTTTCTACATTTCGTTTCTAAGAAAGACCTTAGTGAATTATCAATTTATTATGCAGTCACTGTTCGCAACACTGCGACGTAATTGCTGATCTTTTTTATGAGCGAACTACGAGATCCCCATCTGGTAGTCCCAAGAGAGAGGAGAACCAGTAAATAGTTACTCAAGGTTTATCTTGACAGCAAAAACTAAAAGTATTTTTCAAAACTTGTGATTTACTGGTAGTTATACAACAAGTGAAGCTGCAAGTAGAGATGAAACTTGTAGTTTTACAAGAAAAACTACAAGTATTTTTAAAAACTTACTGTTCAGTAGTAGTAATACAACTCATAACTCGCAGTTATACAGAAG